>PVJC01001938.1:0-74867 GCA_004026665.1 Murina feae | reverse complement strand
GCTGGCTGAGCCTCTGCTCACGGCCACACCCACCAGCCAATCAGAATGGCTGTATGCAAATTAACCCAGCCAAGATGGAGGCCAACAGCCATGGAGCTAGAGCAAACCAAAGGCTTCTGTTGCAACTGCCTGCCTAGGCTGGCTGAGCCTCTGCTCACAGCCATGCCCACCAGCCAATCAGAGCGGCTGTATGCAAATTAACCTAGCCAAGATGGAGGCTGGCAGGGTGGCTCTGCACTGGGAGCCTCTGCGGCTGGCATAGCTGTGCCATGTGTGTCAGCTCAGTGGGGGGGGAGGGTCTGGCCTGGGGCCTCTTCAGGGCATCCAGGAGCACCTGTCCTGGGTCCACTGCCTGGCTCCGCCCCCTGGGGGCCTCCCTGGGGCATGCGGGAGTGCAGGGGCCTCTGCGGGGCATGCAGGAGCAGCCTTCCTGGGTCTGCTGCCTGGCTTTGGCCCCCCGGGGGCCTCCTTGGGGCATCCAGGAATGCCTGTCCTGGATCTGCTGCCTGGCTCTGTCCTGGGGGCCTCCTTGGGGGCGTGCGGGAGCACCCGTCCAGGGTCCGCTACGTTCATCTGCCCCCCATGGGCCTCCACAGGGCATGCGGGAGCGTCTGCTGCACAGTGCGGAGAATCCAAAGCCAGTCTGCTGCCCAGCTCCACCTCGGCAGCAGGGTCCCACTGAGGGATTCAGCACCAGCATCTGCCCCTGGCTCGCCACCCAGCTCTGCGCCAGGTGTGTCCTCTCAGTGGTGGGGGCCCACCAGGCATGTTTGATCGTGGGCCCTCCAGTGGGAAACATCCAGGTCTTCACTCACCAACCCTCCCACCCCCCAGTGCACAAACCCTGAATGGGCTGTGGGCAGCCTGAAAATGGCCCTCAGCCCCTCACCCAGGCTGGCCAGGCATGCCAACAGGTGGACATCCCCCCCCCCCGAGGTGTCCCAGACTGCAAGAGGGAACAGGCCGGGCTGAGGGACCCTCACCCCCTGAGTGCACAAATTTTTGTGCACCGGGCCCCTAGTAAAGATATAATAGTAGATAAGGTTATTAATTATATTATTGTAGGTAGAGAAGAGGTCTAATAATTAAACATTTGGGTGCCTGAAACTTGCCATTGAATAGAGAATATCATAAAAATTGTAGGTTCATCTGCTTTTGTTTAATTGAAAACTAAGTGGAATTAGATGAGTGTTTCAAAAATATGCTTTTTAAATAACTGTACACATGTCAGTTATTATTAATACTTGTGTTGCCCATTCTTTATTATTTATTAAAACACATTTTAAAATAATCAAAACCCATTTCCTAATATTACTGACAAATGAAATTACTATATATTTATCAGAAGCCTTTAAAATAAAGTTTCAGCTTCATTGTAAGTGAAATTCTTCAAACTACTTCTCTAGTCACATATCTCTTAAAGATAGTATCTGCAACTGATATTCCATAATGCATCTCTTGAAAGCCATCACAGCCTCAAATGTTTTACAAATAAGAAAGGAGAATTGGTTTAATGTAATTCAGAAGAGAAAATGCAGACTAAGCTTAGAGAATATAACATGCAAAACACGAAAGAAAACAATTGCTTCCATTTATAAAAACAGTAGCTATGAATCTGATTGGGATTTTTTTTATCAGCCCTCAATAGGAAAGATGCTGTTATAAACCATAAAATTTTAAATCAAGAATCGTGAGAAATCAAACATTACATAAAATGGGGAAGTTCCTATTGTTTTATTATTCACAGTGTTCATTTTTACTCTAGTTATTTGTATGATGAAAAATAACTCTGGGATGTACCGTATTCATGCATATTTCAGACAAAGGAGTGCCACTTGGCCTATTGCCATTATTTGCCAGAAAATGGTGCCAATTATTTTGAGTGGGCACAAAATACATATTATTTAAAAATATTTCTTTTGGATACTTAGATTCCCATTTTAGATATTCTAAGTATGATGTGTTTTCTTTGTCAATTTTTTCTTTCTGATGCTTGTTCAGTTATATCTTTTTGAACTGTCAAGCATATGAAAGGGTATTAACTAGGGAAGTCCATAGAAAATATGAGTTCAGGATAGTTCAATTTTGTTTCTTTATAAACTAGGGTAGCATGTGATAACTAATGTGCAGAAGAGGTTAAGTACCTGACGGTGCATTCGCTGCGTCTCTGACATACATCCTATTATAAATAGCATTTACTATAGAAAGAAAGAATCTTGTTTATATTTTATATACATTTACCCGGAGGGTTATTAACTTAAAACAGATGAGGGAAAAGGGGAAAAGAAACATTTATCTATCACTAATGGCTGTTTCCATTTTCAACTCAAAGGACATGTCTGTACTTTTCTGTAATAACAAAATCCATCTCCAACTGTCAGTCTCAGAGGGAAAAAAAATGTTGGTTCATATAAAATTCATAGAACTAAAGCAGTTCCTGTCGTGATGCTTTTGAGAGCACTGTCAGATTGCTCTGGGTCTTTAGTTTAAATGTCATTTCTAGTCAACTGCAGGCTTATTAAAGTGTTTCGGCATCAACTTTTTCCTTTGTGCCTATTGGGTCTTTCAGAGAATTTGTTTATTTTTTAAATAAAAGACACTCTAAAACCAATTCTTAAAAAAACAAACAAAAACTCCATGATAGTCTCATTGTAAACAGCTTGCAAGAGAAAATATGCAAGAATCTTTAATTGGTTTTTAAGTTGTAGAAAATAGACAAAGATTGCCAGATAAAATCTTCATCAGGAATAAGATTAACCCAGGGAAAATTATAGCAAGGTGCTCCTATAATGCTACTCACTGTAAAAAAGGGTTAATTATGAGTCAAAACTGATCAGAGATTCTTTCAAATGAATTAAAATCATTCCAGACTATACTGGAGCCTCACAAAAGATCATCTAGTCATAAGGTTGAGAGTAAAGAAGTCAAATTTATTTTATTTGGTGACACAGCTGTTTATGTAGAAAACCCTAAGGAATCTATAAAGGAAAGCTGCCCAATCTAATATATGAATATATGAATGTAGGAAGGTTTCAGGATACAAGATAAGTACTCAAAACACAGGTTTTATTATATCTCATAATAAAAAATGAAATATAAACTTAATAACATCAAAATAACATATTTTGAAATTAATTTAACCAAAATATAAAACCTGTACATGGGAATCTATAAAACATTACAAAGAGAAATTTACAAGGACAAAAGTAAATGGAGGGATACATTTAGGCATTGAAAGATTCAATACTGTTAAAAATAGAAATTATCTTAAATTGATCTGTAGATGGAATTTCAATCCATTTAAAATTCTAGCAGACTTTTTGGGAAAAAATTAGCAAACTTATTTAAAAATGTACATGTAGGAAAATGATATAGAAAAGTAAAAATAATTTTCTAAAAGTAAAACAATTTGGAATACATTTCCAAAGTTCAGTCATCAAGGCAATGTAATCAAGATAATGCATTGGTGTAACAGGTCAATGGAAGAAAATAAGAGCCCAGAAATATACCTACATTGACATGGTCAATTGGTTTTTGACAATATTGCCAACATAATTCAATAGAGAAAAAAAAGTCTTATCAACAAATGATGCTGGGATAACAGAATACCCTTCGAAGGGTAGTAAGGGATTAGAATGACTCTCAACCTTTACTTTAAACCATGCATAAAAAATAACTCAAAATGAATTATAAAGCTTCACATAATAACTCAAAAATTATATTTATGTGAATGTATGAAACATTTTTGTATTTGGAATAAGCAAATGATTATTAAAAAGAGCACAACAAAACAAGCTGTTAAACTCATAGATACATTTTACCAAATTTTAGAGAAAAATTCTTTTCAAAATACAGTTAATAAAATTAAAAGACAAGTCAGACTTGGAAGAAATTATTTAAAAAATATAAATGTTTCAGAGACTCATACAAAATATGTAAAGGACATTTTCAACTAAATAAAAGCAAATCAAATACCTTAGAAAAATGGGCAAAAAACATGGACGCTTTAAACAAAGATATACGAATGGCCAATGGACATGTGAAACGTTATTCAATGTCACTACTCAGCAGGGAAAGGAAAGTTATGTCTACATGACGGTGTAATTGGATGTAAAAGGCCTGTTCAAGAAATTTCAACACCCATTGATGAGAAAAGTCTCAGGGTAAAAGGAATTTTTTCTTGTTCATAAGAGGAATCTATGCATAGCTATAGCTAGAGTACTATTCAATAGTAAAATAATGAAGGCTTGTTCATGAGATTTCTCATATCACTTTAATAATTGATATTCTAGCCAGTGCAACAGGCAAGAAGTTATTAAAATCTATATAGATTGAGGAAAATACAACCATTTTACTTGTGACATGATCTTATACGTAGTAAATTCTAAGTAATGGTTTCTAAACACTTACTAGAATAAGTGAGTGTAACAATATTGCAAGATACAAAATCAGCATAAAGAGCCAATTATACTTCTGTGTGATAGAAATGAGCATTTGGATGATATAAAATATATATAGTATTTTATCATCCAAAGTAATAAAATAGAAGCTTCTTATTTACCCAAACTGATTAATGTGCCCTTTCCCCAAGTTTTATTTAACACTGTGGTTTTCCTCAATATATTTAATGCTTGGCTAGTGCTAGCGGCTCCAATGTAAAACATTACACTTCATACTATAATAGGGCTGCAGGGGGTAGTTGACTGCTTATTTCTACTTCAGAATGTGCTTATTTTTTCTGTAAGGTTTTCTAAGTTACACACCATGGACTCTGCCCCTAACATCCTGCACTTTGGTGTGGCATATTTGGAAATTCCTTAAGGCATCATCAGAATGATCTTGTTTTGAGTCCTCAATGCAGACAGAAATTACAGTGAAGTATAGAAAAATAAAAATATCAACTCCTAACTAACAAGCATGATAAAATATGCTTCGTAAATCAGATTGGCTAATCAAAATCGCAGGTAGACCTCAAAAACATAAAAATATATACATATATTAAATGTACTATATATTAAATATATACTATATGAAAATATTGGAAAAATTTATCCAGGCACAAAGCATTTAATGGCTGAGCTTGTATTAGAATGAATTAAATACATTCGTACAAACCATATTCACAGAGCTCTCAATAAATAGTTTCTTAGCCACCTTATTATAACAATACGACCCCCTGTAAGGGTTGTATTGTTTCATTTTCTTATTTCATTTTCATTTCTCATTCCATTGATCTTTTATTATTTCTTACTAAGTCATGTAGACAATAATTCATGTACCTTGCTTGTCTTTATTCCCCATTAGAATGTAGCTACATGAAGGGAAATGTTTTGGTGCCTTTGTTGGTTTTGTTGTTACTGTATGTGACAAGTGTCTACAATAATAGCAGAGTACTTTAGGGGCTCAGCATTTTTTTCTGAAAAGTAAATGAGTGGCCCTAACTGGTTTGGCTCAGTGGATAGAGCATCAGCTTGTAGACTGAAGGGTCCCAGGTTCGATTCCGGTCAAGGGCATGTACCTTGGTTGTGGGCACATCCCCAGTAGGGAGTGTACAGGAGGCAGCTGATAGATGATGTTTCTCTCTTATTGATGTTTCTAACACTCTATCCCTCTCCCTTCTTCTCAGTAAAAAATCAATAAAATAAAATAAAAAGTAAATGAGTGAATTAATGAGCATTCATTATGGAATTATATACTTTTTAGGAAGTAGGTCTCATTGCTTGAAACTTTAAGGGATGCTTTTGGCTCAAGCATGGAACTAAGGAGAAGGAAGGGACATTTGTCAGCATTGCTGTTTGGCGCATATCAGCAAGAGAGAGTTCGTCACCTGAAGCCAAGAGCTTCAGAGAGTTTGTTCTGAGTTGCAGTGGGTCTTTTTTTTTTTTAAGTTAGACTCTTTTTTAAAAATATATTTTATTGATTTTTCACAGAGAAGGAGGGATAGAGAATTAGAAACATCAATGAGAGAGAAACATCGATCAGCTGCCTCCTGCACACTCCCCACAGGGGATGTGTCTGCAACCAAGGTACATGCCCTTGACTGGAATCGAACCTGGGACCTTTGAGTCTGAAGGCTGACGCTTTATCCACTGAGCCAAACCGGTCAGGGCTACCGTGGTTCTTAATGACTAATGGAGGTTATCTATCCTTCTTTTGTGCTTTAGTCTTGGAGAGTTAACCAGCAGCCACTGAATAACAATAGGTTGTTTCCAGTAGCAAAAGAGGTATACTACATTGTTGGCCTTTTCTGACTATACAACTCAGTTTCGGATGACCACTGTGTGGGGAGATAAGGAACAGAGTGATGTTAGAGCTATTTTACACTCTTTTACTTGACTGCAAATGAGCGGAGCAGGTAAACAAAGAAGTCTCAGATCTCAGTGAGGCATCCTTGAGAAACTTCAAATTCACATAGACTCAGAAAAAGGAAAAATTATTAAAGAGCCAAAAGCAAAGCAAACAAATTCTATCATCCTCTCAACAGTATTTATATAATATTGAGTATACACTTATATACAAATAATGAATTTCCATGTGAGACTTTAACCAAATAATTATTTTCAGCTTGAGTCAAAGTGGCATAGTATGCATAGTTCCTTTTATTTCTTTGCATAGTAATAACCCCCTTAGTTTATCTTTGGTGATGGGAGGTAAGGTGAAGCTGGAGCACATGCTGTTATATAATCACAAAAGAATATAGAGATTTTGACTTATATAAAGCTTGGTCAGATTTAATCCTTTTGGAACTAGACTTGAGGAATTACTGCCTCTGCTCCCATAATAGTTGTAGCAATAACAGATCAATGAACCTAAGATGCAGTGGCCAGAACAGGCTATTTCTTCTTTGTTACCTCAGAACACCAAACACTGTAAAAACGCAACATGCTAATATATTAATATACAGTGCTACATGCTATATATTATAAAATACTATCATAGTTTATACATTATGTATATTTATATATATTAATTATATTTTATAAAAATGAGTATTACAGTCTTATTTTAAAATCATGCTTTCTATATATTCTTTCTTGATTTCTAAATGTTTTAGGATATCAGAAATAATGTTTATTTATATAGAAATGTATGGAATATAATATCCTCTAATACCTATTAGTTATATATGATATACACTGAGTGGTGAGATAATTATGACCACCTGACATTTGTAGGCAAATTAGCTATAATTTCGCATTGAAGTTGCTAGAGACCCAGACCATTATAAATAGGGAAACAGGTTGTTTACCATGACAGAAGTGATTTTTTTAAAAGATATGGGTAAACAACACTATTTAACAGCCTTTGAATGTGGGATACACACACACACACACACACACACATATATCTACTCTAATAAAAGAGTAATATTGAAATTAACCATTTCTCCAAGACACCTAAGCTATGACCACAATCCAAGCCACACCCACCAACTAATCAGAGTGGCTGTATGCAAATTAACTCAGCCAAGATGAAGGCCCACAGTGCAACCACAGAGGCAGGTGCTGTTCAGGCGGTCGGGTGGTGGGACAGGTGGCGGGCCAAGCATGCCAGCAGGTGGACATCCCCCGAGGGGTCCCAGACTGTGAGAGGGCACAGGCTGTGCTGAGGGACACCCCCAGTGCATAATATATTGTTCACCGGCTCCTACACACACACACACACACACACACACTGAGTGGCCAGATTATTATAACCGCCCCATCAGTACTTCGTTGGGCCACCTTTTGCCTTCAATACTGTGGCAATTTTTCTTGGCATTGACTCCACGAGATGTTGAAAGGTGATGCGAGGAATCTGACACCATGCCTGATGAATAGCACTGTCCAGTTCTGTGAGATTTGATGGTTGTGGAACCAGCTGCCTGATGGCTCTTTTAACTTCATCCCGCAAATGCTCAATTGGATTGAGATCTGGTGATTGTGGGGGCCACCTAAGCAAGGTAAAGTCTCCCTCATGTTCTTGAAACCACTCCTGAACAATACAAGCACCATGACATGGTGCACTGTCTTGTTGAAAGAAGCCATCTCTGTTGGGATACAATATGATAGGATGAACTTAATCAGCAATGATACTTAGCACAATGAGGTTGTGTTATTCAGATGTTGTTCCACACAAATTAAAGGGCCCAAATCATGCCAGCAAAACATGCCCCAAACCATAATACTGCCCCCACCAGCTTGAAGGGTTGTACTAATGCATGTGGGGTGCATGCTTTCATGCTGTTGCCATCAAATTCTCACTCTGCCATCCACATATGCAACTGGAAACGTGATTCATCAGACCACATGACTTTTTTTAATGCTTGACTGTCCAATCCTTGTGTTCCTGTGCGAATTAGAGATGTTTTATCTTGGTAATGCAGACAGCAAAGATGTTCAAACAGGCCTTTGGCTTCCATCTCCCATAGATGCAGTATACGGCTAATTTGCCTACAAACATCAGGTGGTCATAATAATCTGGCCACTCAGTGTATATGATTCTTTACATATCCTATATAATAAAGGGCTAATATGCAAATAGACCAAACAGGGAAACGACCAGTCACTGTGACGAGAACTGACCACCAGGAGACAGATACTTAACACAGGAGTTGCCCCCTGGTGGTCAGTGCACTCCCACAGGGGGAGCGCTGCTTAGCCAGAAGCTGTGCTCATGGTTGGTGAGCACAGTGGCAGTGGTAGAAGCCTCTCCTGCCTCCAAGGCAGTGCTAAGGCCTAAGCCATCAGTCAGACATTCCCTGAGGGCTCCTGGACTACAAGTGGGTGCAGGCCAGGCTGTGGGACCCCCACTCCCTCCCCCCCCCCGAGTGCATGAATTTCATGCACCATGCCTCTCGTATAACATAATAGTAATATATGGAACATTATCATTCTACATTATAGTTAGTATGCAATTAGCTTTACATAAAATTAATTTATAGCTAAAATAGGTTTTGCCCCTATGAAATGTAATAAATAAAAAGAATATAAATTAGCTTCTATCTCTAATTCTGAATTTCTTTATTTCACAGAAATGCCTGTCAGTATTAGAGTTATTAATGCACATGACTTTAGCAGGGTTCATGTGAGTTCTTCCTTTCCTACTGTCTGATCCTAAAAGGTTTCCTCCTTTGCCCGCAGGACTCAGTTAACCAAATCTATGGAGGTTTCTGAGAAAATACTTTCTCTGAGGTGGGAGACTAGCTTCAGGGGTGCAGAGAAATCACTATAGCTACTTGCTGTGAATCTCTACTACTTTCAATCCTGTGCTGAGCTACACGCTTGTTATACTTCTGTAGCTTTAAAAAGCAGTAAGGAGAGAGGAGGAAAGGAGAGGATGATGGGTATCAATTTAATTCATTTCAGAAGAGACCAATCTGTGAAATGACTTTACAGTGTGACGTACACAAAATAAAGGTTGCGTTTGTCTTGGTAAACACATCCCTTTTCTAAAAAAAAGTAAAAAAAAGTAAAAATTTTTAAAAAGCTATGTGCTCTCCCTCCTGTGACTCCATTTAAATTAAGCTTATTCTCCCTCTCTCTTAGGTTTTATTGCCTCATTAATTACAAATTAAAAACTCAATTTTTTTAGTTTTCTAACATGAAATTTAAACATGGGAATGAATTCTGAATAAATACAAATTAAAATATTTTTATTCTTGACATAAAAATTCTGTCTTAAGCTATTAGCCCATACATGGTCAGGAAGAGAGTGCTCCTACATTTTTGGACATAGGTAAAGTTCTCATAAAGGTAATTAAAGTACTAGCATTTACATGTTTTAGTAAATGGAGCTGCACTGCAGAAAATTCACTCTTATTTACTGAGAACTCTGCCCAGGAGAATTTGAGTTCAGCTCAGGTTACATCTGAAACCTTCCTCCTATGGATCAACAGATTCAACCTGACTTCCTAAGCATTCTCCTAGTGGTGGTACTTTTTATATTCTTGATGAATTACTTATACTTTTGATACATACAGCACTTAGATATTTAAAACTTAGACTCAAGTTGCACTAGACAGATGCTTGCTATTATCAGTGGGCAATTACTTAGTGGATTTGTTTTTAAGTTTATCATATTGTTAGTTATCTTTTGATTATAGTGGATTAGCTTTCATTCCAATATAAATAAGTGTGTCTACCACAGAATACAGAATATATTGGCACTACCATATTCTTATTGGAGTTTTTTCTTCTAGATGATGCATAATGCAGTCTCCCAGCCACTGAACCTCCATTATATGATATGCTACCCTTAGAGTGATTCGGTAACATCTGTTCAACCTGCTCCTTATGGCTTACTGTGGAAAGGCTCATTTACAATAGAGATAATAACATTTAAAACACAAAAGATTAGTACAGAAATTAACCTATATGCTCAAAATCTATCATATATATATATATATATATATATATATATATGATTTCAGAGAGAGCGAAAAACAAAATGATTTTGCCCTAGATATACTATTGCTAGAGAAGATTGCCCTCTACTGTTAAAAATTTGTGACTTTATAGTAGAATTGATTGAATTCTACTACAGAGTTCCTGAAATTTTCTGTCCTTAATATTTAAATATTTTCCCAAAAAATTATGTTCTTCCAAACATGAACATAATGCTAACAACTATAAAACTGTTAAGTAGTGAGTGTTTCCCCTTTATTAACCTTATACATATCATGGTCTATCTTCTCTTCCAAGTGTGAGGGTTCCTGGCGCTAATGAATGTAAATGTTGGAAATGGATAACATCCAAATTGCTAAGTTTTCTCTCTGCTTATATTGCCATAAGAATTATGCAATTGCTTGATTTTGTGAGAGAAAATTTTGTGGCAAAAAAATGTATAGACAAAGATCTTAATGTCTCACTGAGAAGTCAACAAATGATAATTGGACATGTGGGAACAAATCTTTCTGCTGCCATGCTGTTAGAATCTGAGGTTGATGGAGCTTGCTTGGTAATGAGGCAGCAGAAGAAATGAAAACAGGGTGTCAGTTCCAATAGCAATTATCCAGAATGATTACAAATGTCTGTGATGATACATTAAAGTTGACATGGTTTTGACTACAACTTGGCATCAGGTCACGGAGAGCTTGTCCTGTGTTGGCTCCAAATTTTAATAGGAGCTTCCAGAATAGACATAAGCATGCCAGATCTGCTCATTTGGTGATCTTCAGGCTCAGTGGGTCATACAAGGTGTGTCACACATCAAATGTGAAAACATCCATTATCATGTTATTTTGCTCTGCGTACACCTGGATCTCTCATGCACTAATTTTTTAAGAGGTAGGAGAAGTGGATAAGATTTTTCTCCCACTCTGTATTTATAGATGCATTTTGAACCCATTTATATCCCATTTTTCTTACCTAAATAAAAGTTATATTTCAAAAGATTCTCAATAAATTTACTTACTGTCAGGAAGGATCTGTGTGCTCTGTAACACACTCTGATCATAAGAAATCCTGTCGAGGAACTTCTCATTTATAATCCTTACCCAAGGATATGTTTTTTCATTGATTCTAGAGAGGAAGGGTGAGAGAGTGAGAGCAAAACATTGAGGTAAGAGAAAAACATGGATCAATTAGTCCCTGTAGATGCCCAGACCGGGGGTCAAACCTGCAACCTGTGTGAGTGCCATGACCAGGAATCAAACCCGTGACCCTATGGTGCTCTGTACATATGCCACTCTAACCAACTGAGCCACACCAACCAGGGCTACTTTCATATATATATATTTTTATCTCCAGTCATCAAAATGGTCAGTTTTATGTGTGAATGGTTGCTTCTTGTGCTTCCTATATTCAAATGTGGAAGAGAAAAGGAATAGAAAGCAATCAAGACACAGTTTAATTTTGGTTTAAGGTAAGATTAAAGTTTTTGAGAGGAACACATTATTGATGCATTATTTGCCTGGATAAATATAGCGCAGCTGGAAATCTACCACACATCTCTGGAAATCTCAGAGAGCAGAAGGACCCTCCCATTGTTATGGGGCCCTTGAGGGATCTTTAAATTTATCGTAGTTTATGGAACTTTTTTTGTAATATATTTCTGGAGAGAAGATATATAATTTCCACCATATTACGAAGGATATCCCATAACCACTACAATGGTTTCTAGTCCAGTTTTTTTCAGGAATGAAGATGATACTAGTTACTTTATACTATCCTTAACTATTGTATTAGAATTATAGGGAATTCATACAACTTAACAAAAGGAAGATAAGCAATCCAATTAAAAAAATGGGCAAAGGACCTAAATAGACACTTTTTAAAAGAGGACATTCAGAAAGCCAAGAGACATAAGAAAACATGCTCAAAGTCACTACTCATCCGAGAGATGCAAATCAAAACGACAATGAGGTATCACTCACACCTGTCAGAATGACTATCATCAACAAATCAACAAATGACAAGTGCTGGAGAGGATGTGGAGAAAAAGGAACTCTCCTGCACTGCTGGTGGGAATGCAGACTGGTGCAGCCACTATGGAGGACAGTATGGAGTTTCCTCAAAAAATTAAACATGGGGAGTTATTCATTTTTCCCTGGGATTGCCCACATATACACGAGGTACACATGTTAATGAACTTTTGTTTTTCTCTTGGTAATCTGTCTTTAATTACAAGGGTCTCCACTAAGAACTCAGAAGGGTAGAGGAACACTATTTTTCCTCCTCCATAATTCTATCTTGGGAAATCAAGTCCCTGGCTGAACAGTGAGTTTGGCTCAAGTGCTAAGCAGTCCTGGCTAAGGGGAGGGAAGCTTCTAGGGGGAAATCAATGATATTGGCATCAAAGTAGGACAGAGGGCACACGCATGGTTGCTGGTGGGAGTTTAAAGTGATTCAACATTTTTGGAGGAGGATTTGGCAAAATCGATAGAAATATTCAAGGTAAATCCAAGAGTCTTCTTCTAGGAATGTCTTCTGCTGAGATAAAGCACCAGTGCATAAGCCCTGGTCAGAACCCAGGATGC
Source organism: Murina feae (assembly GCA_004026665.1). Taxonomy (NCBI): domain Eukaryota; kingdom Metazoa; phylum Chordata; class Mammalia; order Chiroptera; family Vespertilionidae; genus Murina; species Murina feae. The sequence goes on along the minus strand of PVJC01001938.1, from coordinate 61,909 downwards.
TACTGCAGGCTCCCCTTCCACAATAGGAAAACCTGCTAACAACCTGAATTTTTAAGACAAGGTGGCATCTATACTAATAAAAAGGTAATATGCTAATTAGACTGAACATCTTCCAGACGACCTTCTGGACATCCTTCCAGACAAAGCCATGGTGGGAGGGCTGAGGCAGAGGCAGTTACAGGTGATCAGGCAGGCAGAGGAAAGCAGTTAGGAGGATCAGGCCGGCAGGGGAGAGCAGTTAGGGGGATCAGGCCAACATGCAGGTGAGCGGTTAGGAGCCAGCAGCCCCGAGGGTTCCCTGAGTGGAGAGGGTGCAGACCGGGCTGAGGGACCCCCCCTACTCCTGTGCATGAATTTCGTGCACCAGGCCCCTAGTGATAGATATAAAATAGAAGCTGCAATCCCCAAGGGCACTAATGAAACTGTTCTCTATAATAATAGCATGGTTCCATGGTAACTGTTGGAAATGGACCAACACATTAGGAAATGTTCACATTTAGTATATTTTTTAAGTAGTTTCATTATTTTATAATTAGGTCTAATACTATAAATAGGAAATTATAAATTATCACTGCTTTCAAATATTTCTAAGTAACAGTAACAATAGTTTGTATCTTAAAAGCAATTAAATTCTCCTAAATTAGAATTGCTGAGATTTAATCTAGGTTAAGTATATGTTTGCTGTTGTACTTTTTTAAAAAAATGGATACCTTAAAATGCACTGGAGCATATGAGATTTCAAGGGACATGTTTAGCATATACAAAGAAATTATTTAACAATTTTAACAGCATTATAGTTAACTAACAACATTTTTATCTTATAGTGAAAATGGTCTTTAGAGGATTTAACTATTTCAAAATTATTGTATCAGCAAATGTTAAAAGAGACATAAGTTTATTTTTAAATGTTTGGAAGTCACACTTTTCAATCATAATATAGTGATAGGAAGAAGCCATAGGCAACTATCTATACAGGATTATATTAAGTTCTCTCTAAGGCTGAAAATATACACTTCTATTGGAGGTAAATAGCCACATATGCCAAAGCAGAAGCAGCAGTTCTCAGCAGAGGGTCTCTCAGTGGAGATGCTAGAGGGGTAGCCATCCTGCCATGGGCTTTTCTCTGTTGGAAGCTTTCGGTTACTGACTCAACCTCCATAATCATCATTAGTCTGTTTGGACTCTGTATTTCTTCCCAATCCATTCTTGGTAGGTTGTATATTTCTAGAAATCTATTAGTTTTTCTAGGTTATACAAGTTTTGCCACAAAGTTGTTCATAGAAGTCTTGTGTCTTATGATCCTTTGTATTTCTGTGGCTATCAGTTGTAATGTCTTTTTTCTTGATGCATGCATTTACCGCTGTAAACTTCTCTCAAAACTGCTTTTGTTTTAGCTCATATGTTTTGGTAATTTGTGTTTTCATTTTTATTTGTCTCGAGATTTTTTTTAAATTTACCTTTCTTAGATCCATTAGTTGTTCAGAATTATGTTGTTTAATTTCCACATATTTGATAATTTCTCAGCTTTCCTCCTGTCACTGATTTCTAGTTTCACACTGTTGTGGTCAGAAAAGATACTTGATCTATTTTTGTTTTCCTGAATTTGTTGAGACTTGCTTCATGGTCTAACATGATTTATCCTAGAAAATGTGCTCTCTGTGTTAGAAGAATGTTATTAAAATGAATGAGTTCTAGAGATCTACTTATGCAACATTGTGCCCATAGTTAATAATGCTATATTGTATACTTAAAACTTTGTCAAGAGCATAAATCTCATGCTAAGTTTTCTTATGATAATAAAAACTCTGCTTTTTATAAGATATTATTATAAAAATGAAAAGACAAGATATAATCTATCTGAATAAGACATGTAAAACATAATTTGCTTAAAAGATTTATAATCAGATTGTAGAAAAAATATGATAGAAATTTGTTAAAGACCTAAACAGTAATTTCACCAAAGAGAATACATGGATGACAAGCATGTAATATATGTTGAATGAATATCATGATTTATTTAGAAAATGCAAATTAAGACCAAATGAAGTATATTATACATATATTTGAATGGCTAAATTTTAAAATCCAAAACAAAACTTAGAGCACTGAAGTCACAAAGTCTTGGTGTATACATGTAGTAAAATAGAATGCTCATATTTGCTGAAAGGAATGTAATACCATTCAGACTCTTTGGATTGGCAGTTTCTTATATAGTCAAACATATACTTGCTAGGCTACCCAGCAACTTCACCTCTAGGTTTTTGCCTAAAAGCAATAAAAATTGATATTCAACTAATCCCTATATACATCTGTTCATAGAAGCTTTACACATTATCTCCCCAAACTAGAAATAGCCCAAATATTCTTCAACTGGTGAAAGTCTAAATAAACTATGGTACATCAAGGAACAAAATAGTATCCAGCAATAAAAATAAAGTAACAACTTATCCATACAGTTACAGGAAGAATCACAGAAGCATTGTGCTAAGTGAATGAAGACATACCCTTACCGTATGTTGAATACTGTACACTGCATGATGCCAGTTATGTGATATTCAGGAAAAGCCCAAACTTTTTAGATACAAAACAGCTCAGTGCCTGGGATCTGTGCAAAGGATTAAAGGAGGTTTGGGGACGGGAGTGGGGAAGGTGGGCATGGAGAGAGACAGAACTAGTTATTAATCTTGATCATGCCAGTGCTTGAAAAACCCTATGTATTTCTCATTAAGTATATATCTATACACAAAATGGAATTTTGCTTTATGTTCACTAGGCCTTAGTAAACTTGACTTTGAAAAGGCTAAAAACCTTTAGTAGTAAAATTTATTTTTATTGTATATAAGTTATACTACTAAATTCTTTGTAAATAGTATCTTCTTAAACCTTATATTTAATGTTCCTTGTCAAAAATAGCACTCCGTTGCTTTTTTATTATTTTTAATATTGGAAATAAAAGCTTAAAAAATTACAGTGATTTTATACCTAAATTAAACTATTGAGATATTACAATCATTAATAGTATTTTTGCACTCAGTGTGTTACTGAGCAATGAGCATATGTTTGACATAAAATCAACTTAGTTTCTCATCTCAACTCTGCCGCAATATGGATAAAACTCAGTGATAATGTTGTGACATTTAATTATGTCTATGTATAGAGAACACTTGTCACACAGCTGGCACTTCTTAGGTACTTAGTAATAATTAGCTCTCCTCTGCTGTAAATAAGGCAAATGAAGGTGCTTCAGTAATCCATCCCAAGTTCACAGCTTGTAGTTAGTGAAGGGAATCTGAATTCAGGTTTCAGTCATCACATTCCATGATGTCTACACATACAATACTTCTCTAGATTTTTATTGTGAACTATCTTGATTTTTCATTGAAAATTGGTGTCTTCTATGAAGCAGACTATGAGACACATGTAAATGAAAATTCAGTACATGAATAATCATTGCATTAAAATAGAAAATTTAAATAAGCAAATTAGAATCAAGAATGTTAGAAGTAAAATGTTGGATTTTTAAAATTATGTATTCCATTTTATTATGACAATAATAAGACTGTATTTTTTTGCATAGACCACTTTATATAATGAATTGTTTCTTTGTTAATTTTTAACACTGCTTCTATAATATAATGAGCCTTAGTAATAGGATGCCAATAATGTAATTGGATTTGAACATCTAAGTATTTTAATGGAGCAGAAAGGACATCATTAAGATTTTTCTAAATGCTTTATTTTATGAGGCTTAACAAAAAAACCCTAATGTATAGTGCTCTATAATTCAAAAATGTTTTTTATAGTACAAGAAATTAACCTTATGTAATATTGGTTAATTAACTATAAAAGAAGTTATAGTTATTGTTATTATTTCCTATGCTTAGTCAAGGAATGTAAGATTTATTAATAAATCTACTCAGATAATTGGAATGGCAGCTCCTCTTAAAAGTGGGGTTCAGGGAGGGTCGCCCTGTCCATGGAAATGGTGGTAAGGGTTTTATTTCCCAGCCTATCAATATATCAAGAAAGATGGTCTCTTGAGGATTTTTATGTGGGTTAAATGTGTTTTCTGATAAATTGACATTTTTGCCTCTTATGCAGCATGTGGCATCCAAATTTACTTAGTGATTGAGTAATCCTAAAATTAGAAAAGAAATATATACACTCTAATGGTGAAAACACTAGGATAGAGAATTCAAAATATAAGTATAATCTAAAAGGAGAATCAGAATGAACAAAATATATAAATATTTTTTACAAATTGAAATGAATTTCTAGAAATGAAAAAATCGGTGAAATTAAAATTATAGCAGACGAATTAATCACTAGATTGTAGACAGTTGAAGAAATAATTGATACAGAAAATAGGTCTGAGAAGATATCCATAATACAGAAGATACTGTGGAAGTAAGACTAAGAGATATGGAGAATAGAATAAGATATTCCAAAGTACAACTAATAGGACTTACAGAATTAAATAAGAATTTATTGGGGAGGCAAAGCCAGATAATTTAAAAGAACTGAAGAAAACTTGTACATATTCATACCAGCAACATACACACCTGGGAACTTTTAGTGGAAGTGCAGAATGTCAAGGAGAAAGAATGATCTTAAAAGTGATTAGAGAAAGCAACATTACCACAGTAATTAAGATGTAAGTGAGCTTCTTATTCATAGCATATTGATAGAAAATTTACAAAGCATTACAAAAAAATCATTCCCATCCAAAAATTTTTCACACCCTGAATTATCACTAAGGAACCAGAGCAAAGGTATTTTCAGAAACAAACAAACAAACAAACAAACAAACAAACAAACAGTAATGGATGAATTTTTAAATGTTTAAATTATATTTTAAGTATATTTTTTATTGATTTCAGAGAGGAAGGGAGTGGAAAAGAGAGAAACACCAATGATAGAGAATCATTGATCAGCTGCCTCCTGCACACCCCCTACTGGGAATCGAGCCCACAACCTGTGCATGTGCCCTTTACTGTAATCGAACCCGGGACCCTTTAAACAGCAAGCCAATATTCTACCCACTGAGCCGAACTGGCTAGGACTAATGGATGCATTTTATCGAGAAGTGTAATCATCCAGAATAAAGCGAGATAAAACAGTGGGGAGAAATTACACTGCTAATTCATGTAGGACAAATCTAAATTAAAATTGACTTTTAATAGAATATAAATGACAACTAATTGTGAAGAATGAATAAAATGAGGTAAAACTTACATACATCACCCACTGATGATCAATGTTTCACATCTTTAGTTCTATTCATTTTTGAGGATCATTACATAAAAAGTAACTTTAAACCTCATAAGTCATGTATTATATTAACACTGAGTAAGCCTCAAATAATTAAAATACATTGAATATATTGTAAATGAATAGAAAAAAAAGGAAACAGGGAAAATGAATTGTAATGAATTCAATGAATCTAAGATAATTTAAGGAAAGAGGAAAAAAGCCAGTCTCTAGTATAATAAAAGTGTTGTGTACTACATTTTAAAAACTGATAAATAATAATAATATTTTACTTTCAAGAACGTTTGCATTTAAAAATACAAAATATTAAAGCCAAAAAATTATTTTCTAGCGTGATGCATTTTATATTACTGAGAATGTGGGACAATGCGTGCAGGGCCATTTTATGAGAGGAAATTGAAATAATGTCTGAAATGTTTGAATAAGGTATAAGCTCACAATCCAGAAATATTTAGATATAAAATTTTGGTTTGGGTAGAGCAAGCACATTGTGCCTAAAAATAGTATTTTGCTTGTGCAGGCAGAAATTGGCAGCACAGAATATTATAATCTTGAAGTTAAGGATTATATTTCTGCTATCACTATCGCTCCAAAAAACCTACTACACTGCCTTCACTGTTATAGAAGCTTTAATAATATTGGCTGGAGCCCTGAAATAGCATTTATTGTCTTATATATGGTATTAGGGGCGCTGTACACAAAAATTTGTGCACTCGGGAGAGGGGGTCTCTCAGCCCAGCCTGTGCCCTCTTGCAGTCTGGGACCCCTTGGGGGATGTCCACTTGCTAGCATGCCTGGCCAGCCTGAGTGAGGGGCTGATGGCTGTTTGCAGGCTTGCCAAGCCCCCTCCCATGGGAACCCTCACCCCATTGGGGTGTGGCCAGCTTGGGTGAAGGGCTGAGGGCCAGCTGCTCAGAGCCCCTTTAGGGTTCGAGTCCCTACTGGTGTGCCTCACCAGCCTGGGTGAGGGGCTGAGGGCCGTTTTCAGGCTAGCCACAGCTCATTGACCCAACGTCCCATTGAGGCTGGCTGGAATCAGGTTTCTGGGTTTTATTTATCTTCTATAATTGAAACTTTGTTGCCTTGAGTGGAGGCCTAGACAGGCAATGAAGCCTCCTGTGCTTCAGCTCCATGGCTTCTGTAATTGAAAATTGTTGCTTTGAGCAGAAGCCCAGCCAGCCTAGACAAGCAGTTGCAATGGAAGCCTCCTGTTTGCTCTAGCTCTGTGGCTTCCAGCCTCCATCTTGGCTGAGTTAATTTGCATACAGCCACTCTGATTGGCTGGGAGCGTGGCTTGGGTGTCTTAGAGTGATGGTAAATTTGCATATTACTCTTATTAGATTAGATAGGAGGACATTACCTTGTTTGGGTGGTTTGGTGTCTTTTGTTGAATTATCTCTATAAGTGTTGCAAAGGAGGGGGGATTGAATTTTGAAATGAATTGACAGTTGACCTGAACTTATTTCACAACTGTTAAGAGCAAGGATTTTGTTTGTTCCAGAACATATCAAGTTCAAGGAAACTAAGACTTAGAATATTGAATTAAAAAAAAGTCAAATAGAATAGAAACTGTATTGAAAAACAGAAGTGAATTAGGATTCATAAATAGAAATGGGACATGAATTAAATAAATGAATTTGAAGGGAAGAATATTAAGAGAAATCGGCATATTGAGAAAGAGTTTGTTATGTGTTCGTAACCCCAGAATTAATAAAAGCCAAGAACACATTTAGAGTTCAAGGAAATGGAGCAGGGGGTAAGACTGAAACACACAGACATGTCTCCAGGTTGCCATGGTAACAGGTCGGCCTTCTCTAGTTAGCAAAATATAATAATAATAAAAGAACTACATGCAAATGAAGTAAATAGTAATTAGCCATGCATATTATGGAGAAAACAGAATAGATTTGTGCTGTCTTTAAGGAAACAATGCTTTACAGGAAGATGGATTAGTATCTTTTGGTTGAAAATATGATTTTTCTGAGCCGATGAGATTAAGTCTGCCAAATCATATTTATCTCTGTTTTGTGCAAATGCGCTCAATGTGTTGGCTACCTCTTTGACCTGATGCCAGTGCAATGTGGAAGGAATCGTGGGCCGGCAAAAAGACCTTACTTTTTAACCATATTGGGAAAATTGATTCAGTGATCAGCATTGTAGCTGCTTAATGCCTTCCTTGCTATCCCTGTGCCTTTCTTCTCTCAAGGAGGACGCATAAGGAAGAGTCACCTGATAAGAATGAAGTTATCTTTTACCAGAGGTATAGCACTTAGAATAAATTAATTCATAAAATACAGACTAGACAGGTTCTATTTTCCGGCAACAATTTTGGCACTGAGGGGACAGTGCACAAATGAGACAAAATTGTCTTCTCTCATAAAGTTTACATTCTAGTCATGGAGAGATAAAATAATAAACAAACAGGTAATACTATCCTTCTCCCATATTTGTATAGTAGAATAACTATTAAGGAGACAAAAAATCAAGAAAGGGATTTAGAAAATAGATGTGTAGAACTTTTAGAGAGGATTACAGAGAACACATGCCTTAGAAGGCAACATTTGAATAAAGATTTGGGGAAATAGGAGAAATAGGTATTTTAATAGCCAATTTAAGGGAGACCCAGGAAGATGGAACAATGCGTGAAAAAGATGGAATCATGCCTGAGGTGTTTCAGAAACAAGCAGTGTAGTGTGGCTGGAGAGCATGAGTGAGGCGAGAATGGTGGGAACTACAGAGAGAGGTCCAACAAGGAGGGAGGTGAAGTATAAGTCATATCAATCTTGTCCTGCATTTTAGAGTATTGGCACTTTAACTGGTGAGAGCAAAGCCTTGGAGAGCTTTGATCAGAGGCAGGATGAGAACTATTGTATGTTTAAAAAGAACCTTCTAGGTTGCTTTGTCAAAGAGATAGTAAGAGGTCAAGGGTGGAAACAGGAAGAACTGTTTGGAAGGCTAGCTAATAATTAATGACAGTGTGACACCAGTGGTAGCAGTTGGGATCAGACAAGTGGTTTGGAGTATGTATTAAATATATTTTGATGATGATCCTTTAGAATTTGCTGAAAAGCCAGATATGAAGTGTAGGAAAAAGAGAGATATACATGTCGACTCCAAGGTTTTGGGCTGATGAGATGTTTCATGCTTCTTTTAAAGTTCAGAACCTCAAGTGGATCATTTGGGGCAGTTGAGAACCTAGTTCAAATTTTAGCATTTGATCTGTAAATACATTTGATTATTTAGAAGGTGCCAGGCACTTTGCTAATTATTAGTCAGATGCAAGGAGCACAAGATTAGGTGTTACGAAGCTGAAATTGTTATAAATTACAATTTCTGGGTGAATCCGAAGAACAAAATCACATTCTTATAAAGACAGCCAATTCTGGAGCTTCAATGCTTGGGCAGATTAGAAATGTGGAAATAAGTGGATAGTACATGAAAATTAACTACTGAATATATATTTCTTTATGTGCCCATGGAATAGATAAAGAGAAAATGAGGACATCATTTTCTAATTTATGTTAAATTCAATAGGAAAAAAATATGCAAGCTAAAGAAAAAATATAAATGTTGCAAAGATAATCAAGAAGAAGTATTTCATGTGGATCTTAATTATATGCAGAAATATTGACCCTAGGAATAGTGTATATTGATATTCTTAAAGACTTGGAGAACTGTGGTATTCTACAAGTTACAAACATAAATTGTTCTTTCAGTAAAAAGATTTTTTGAGGCTTCACATAAAATCTTTTTCCTCTACATTCTCCTCCTCCACCTCCTTATCATCTTGTGTTTTAGAACTCTGTAGTCAGAACATCATCAGCATCTATGTGCACCTCTCTCTCTCTCTCTCTCTCTCTCTCTCTCTCTCTCTCTCTCTCTCTCTCTCTCTCTCTCATTTATTTTAGCTAAATCGAACCTAAAATGAGTTGGTTGAATGTGTAGACCATTTTAAAGCCAAGACCAAATGTTTTACTTTACTTTAACTTTTATTTTTCTTAACAACTTGAAACTGTATACTTACAAGAGACTTTATTGATGGGTTCACTGAATTTTTAAATGTTTCTAACTGAAAACTATTGCTTACCAGTTAACTCAGAAAAAAATCCATCTCTGCTGGTTAGAAATGCTTCTATTAATGCTCATAAGGAACTTTATGCAGGATTAGAGTAGAACAGAAAGTATTCTGGTATGAATATAAATCCAAATATGGAAAAGCACATGTAAAAAATGTGCATCTTACAGTTGAGGGAAGATATCTTTCCCAACCAATCTTTAATTTTAACAAATATTGAACTGTTTTCTAGTTGAAAATTTTATACAAGTACAAAATGTATTTATTTTCAGAGTAAAAATGTAACAGTTTAATTACACAGATTAAATTGTGAAAGTCCCAACCATTGACACTCCCCGCCCCTGATATAATTTCTATAAAGTTTCATTATACCATAATACATATCACATTACAGCAGTATTGTTCACCTAAAAATATGGTTACCTTTAGATGTTTGTGCATAAGTGTAATTAGAGCTTGAATTTTACATGCTCACCTGGTATTCTATAATATGGATTAAGCTATTTTTTTTTGCTTTTTAGAATTTTATTTTATTATTATTTTTATTAAAACATACATAGCATATTTGTCATTTTAACCATTCATAAGTGTACAATTTAGTGTTATTAAACACATTCTCATTGTTGTATAACCATAATCATTACCTACACTGAAAACTTTATATCTACCCACATCATTTTTATATTTATAAAAATTATCTAAACTAATAAAAGCATAATATTAAAATTGACCGTTTCTTCGGGACGCCCAACAGCCAATCTGAACAATGGTATGCAAATTAGCCCAGCCAAGATGGCAGAGGCCCGGGCTGGCAATGGAGCAATTGCACCAGCGCACGCAAGGGCGGAAGCCTGGCCTCTGCCCTTGCGTGCTCCGGCAGTCGGTTCTGGACAGTGGCGGCGGCTGCAGGGCCGGGCAGCTGCCCAGGCCCTCGGTTCTGCGGTTGGGGCTGGCAATAGAGAGATGGGGCTGGGAATAGAGAGATTGTGCTGGCCCACGCACAGGTGGAGGCCTGGCCTCTGCCTGTGTGTGCCCTGGAAGTCAATTCAGGGCAGTGGCGATTGGCAGCAGGGCCGGGAGCTGGCTGCCCAGGCCCCGGCCCTGCAGCCTGGGCCTGGGAATAGAGCGATCGTGCCAGTGGTTGGTTCTGGGCGGCCTTGGGTGGGAGCCGGCCCGGCCCTAGGCTGAGGCTGGCAATAGAGCAATCGTGCCCGCAGTGGTTCCAGATAGCGGTGAGCAGCCACAAGGCTGGGAGCTGGCAGCCCAGCCTGGCCCTGCGAGGCCTGGGAATAGAGCAATTGGGCCCACGCGACCTCAGAGGCTCAGTGGGGGGGCTTGCGGTGGGTACCCCCTTGGGGTCATGCCCGAGCATCCTCTGCCCCTGCGCAGAGCCTCTGCCACAGGTCCAGCCACCTGCCTCCACCCTGGGGGCCTCCATGGGGCGTGTGTGAGCGTGTGCTTGGCTCCACCCCCGTGTGTCCGCTCAGCAGCATGCCCCCCCCCAAGGGACCATGCACCAGCATCCACCCATGGCCTGCCACCCAGCTCTGCACCAGGTGTGTCCCCTCAGTGGTGGAGGCCCACCAGGTATGTGCGATGGTAGGCCACCCAGCTGGAAACGTCCACGCCTGCACTCACCAGCCATCCCACCCCCCAGTGCATGAACCCTGAGGGGCTGTGGCCAGCCTGAAAACAGCCCTCAGCCCCTCACCCAGGCTGGCCATGCATGCCAACAGGTGGACATCCCCCCCAGGGGTCCCAGACTGTGAGAGGGCACAGGCCAGGATGAGGGACCCCCTCCTCCCCTCGCCGAGTGCACAAATTTTTGTGCACCGGGCCCCTAGTAATATTTATAATTTTAAAACTTAATAAATATTATGAGGCTGCAACAGTAGAGAAATGATTAAATTAATTAGGCTTCAACTAGCATTTTCTGCTCTTATTGATATAAGAAGAGGGTAAGAAAACTTGTTTTTCAGTTCCTTCAATCCCCACATAGTATATTATTTGTGCGATTGTGAAGAAGTCACCCAGAAAATTACAAGTGCTACTGAAAAAGCAACATCAGCCTATTTTACATTGCTGAGCTAAGAGATTTTATAGCCAATTCAAGAAACAGGTATTCTTTATGATAGCACTACTCCCTGTGATAACTAACTATAGGACTATTCCAAAATGAAATATTTTATTAATATTAAATAATTTCAATGATCAGGATGTAATGGCCAATTAAAGATAATTCGTTTTGTTTGTATTCCCATGCAATATGAGTAACTTCAGCTATTATTTTAATTGTAAAATATTGATGAGTTTCATGTATTAATGTCTTCACACTACCTTAGAATATGTAAAATGCAATAGTACATAAAATGTTACATCAATTTTACTCTATTGTTTCCATAAACTCTTTTATAGAGTGCTATTTCCAAGCCTTTTCATTGTACCTCCTTTATACTGAGCACAGTGTGAATAATCGTTGCTTATTCATTGCAATACCTCTGTCTAATCCAGTTTAAGGTGATGTCACTTAAGTAACATGGGGGAACTTGATAAAGAATAACTTGGGTGCAGTGCTCCCTTTACAAATTCAATGTCTCAAATTCTTTTCATCCTCATGTCATTCAATTATAAGAAAACATCTCTGAAATTCATTTTTAATTATTTTAAATGTATTTTTAAAAAGAGAAGAAGGGAGAGAGAAAAATATCGATGTGAGAGTGTAACATCAATAGGCTGCCTCCCTCATGCCCCTACTGGGGATGTAGCCTGCAACCCGGGCATGCGCCCTGGTTGGGTATCGACCTATCAGTTCATAGAAAGGTGCCCAAGTGAGCCACACAGGCCAGGGTGAATAACCATTTTTAATCTTTCTATGTACTAAAGGAAACTGTATATGAGTAACTTTTGCTCAACCTTTATTGTTAGTTTGAGTCCTTGAACTTTTCCAGCTCATAAATATTTGGACCTCTCCTCTCCACCACTTTTTATTTTCTTAATCTCCAATTCACAGGGAACTTAGAATTCTCTTTCTCCCTGTTACACTCCTGCACATTTTAATACCTAAATCTCTTAACAAAAACCTCATTAAAAGAGGTGTTTATATTATTTTTTTCTTTATTGATTAAAGTATTACATATGTATCCTTATCTCCCCATTGCCCCTCCACCCCCACCTCAACTCATGCCCTCAACCCCTCTTCCCCCCAGTTTCTATGTCCATTGGTTAGGCTCATATGAATGCATACATGTCCTTTGGTTGATCTCTCCCCCTTCCCCCACTTCTCCCCACACTCCCCTACCTTCCCTCTGAGGTTTGACGGTCTGATGGATGCTTCTCTGTCTCTGGATCTGTTTTTGTTCATCAGTTTATGTTGTTCATTATATTCCACAAATGAGTGAGAGCATGTGATATTTATTACAACTTGATATAGCATATAATTTAGTTGCTTAACTATCCGTGTGTTTTTTCCTATAGGAAAAAATAATCCCAAGGATATTATGATAAGATTAACCAAATCCTTATTGAGAGATGTTTGTTAGTTTTAGATTTTTCAGTATTTTTTATCAACAATGATAAAATGAGCTCTTATAAATGTAGCTCTTCTTTTTATCCTATAGGAAATTCTTAGAAATATAATATTTGAGAATCATAACTGTCTTTTAAAAAGTGCTTCTCACAAGTGTTGTAAAATGCTAAATTATACATACACAGGTGCTCACAGGGATACAAACATCCAACAGCAGGGAAGAGGGAGGACTCAACTGTCCTCCACCGTTGCCAATCCAGGGCATTATTGTTTTTATTACATTGATAGCACTCTAAATGCAATCTCCGTGCTTAACTGCATTTATTTTATTATTCTGAAGTTTATATTTTCTCTATATACTTATGTTGCAGTATCAATTATTCTGGTAGTTGTCTATAAGTGTAGGTCCATTCTCCATTTTCAATAAGATCACATGTCCTATTTTAGGAATATTGTTTTGGTAACATGCAATACGAAGATCAATTAGGAAAATAATATTTCATGACTGGGCCATGATTACATGGATTAGGGTATTGGGGGTATAAATATAAAACAAAGTCTAAAGAGATAAATTATGATTCATAGATAAATGCATGAGCCTTGGAAGCAGACTTGGTCTGGGAGAAAAATCATCAGTGTATCACTGGGGTGGGGAGTTTATGGGAGCAGTATCTCCAAAGAGAAATGGCCCATATGCAATTATAGATATGGGAGAGTAACTCAGGCAAGAGGACACAGCTTGCCTGAGTTACTTATTAGTTATTATTAGTTAGTTCAAGATTCATACTCACTAAACATCACCACATGTAGACATTCATAATATAGTGCTGTTGATGGCAGAATATATTTTACATAATCCCAGCCATGCATCAATGTTCCAAGGGGGCATGAAGTACATATGATGCATTATACAGTATTCATACTGATGTAGAAAACAAATGCCAGTGTATAATTCTAATGAAAAGGACTTATATCCTGCCTTATAAGGTTCTGATAAACTTATATTTGCATCCTGCCAATGAGTTGTGATTATCAGAATATGAGCAAATGAAACAAACCATCATGCAAAGATTTTAAACAGGAGAAATATATACATATTCAAATTCACTATTCTTCACCAAAGCGTATATCCCTCTCAATTGCAGAAACTAAATTACTCTCAAAGTAAGATAAGGTAGCTGTCGAAACAGCAGCAGCTTCCCTCTGAACCTGCTCTACAGTTGTATTTCATACCCTCTGCCACAAATATCACAGCCCAGAAACACCACATGCTGGGATGCAAAAATAGGTGAGTTGGCAGACTCTACAAAAGACAAAGTGGTAAGGTCTAACAGCAAAGTCAGACCTGACTCCATTTTGTCATATACTTCAGGGACACCTAGGAAAAGTGTGTTTAATCTGCAAATATCAGTCTCTGAGGTATCTGTCAAGGGAGAGGCTGTATGAAAGACTACAGTGCAAGTCTAGGTTTAGACCACTCTTCCTCATTCAGGATTCAGGCACTGCCCCCACCTGGGCAATAGAAGCTATTTGGGGGACCTAAATAAGAAGCAGAGTCTAGCACTGAGGAAACAGGTTAGAGTGGAAAGATTGAAAAAGAAGTTACCTAGTCTATTTCTAATTCCACAGATATAAATACTGAGAAATAACTTGAAGAGCACATGAGCTGGCAAGACTCCCTGAGCCCTTACTTGGATGGGCAGAGTTGGGGAGCTTTCAGAAGGGCTTGCCCATCTCCAGCCTGCAGAGTACTTGGATGAGCTGGTTGCAGCTTACATCAAGGCCCTCCATGGTGCCCAAGTCAGAATGTGTTTTATAGTCTGAACTAGAGGCCTGGTGCACAAAATTCATGCATGGCGTGAGTGTGTGTGTGTGTGTGTGTGTGTGTGTGTGTGTGTGAGGTCCCTCAGCCTGGCCTGCAACCTCTCTAATACAGAACCCCTTGGGGGATGTCTGACTGCCAGTTTAGGCCTGATTCTGCAGAGAACAGACCTAAACTGGCAGTTGGACATCTCTCTTGTAATCTGGGACTGCTGGCTCCTAACTGCTCACCTGCCTGCCAGCCTGATACCCTAACTGCTCTCCCCTGATGACATAATCCCCCTAACTGCTCTCCCCCACTGGCCTGATCCCCCTAACTGCTCTCCTCCGCTGACTTGATCTCCTTAACTGCTCTCCCCGGCCAGCCTGATTACCCCTAACTGCCTCTGGCTTGGCCCCACCACCATTGCTTTGTCCAGAAGGATGTCAGGTCTAATTAGCATATTACCCTTTTATTAGTATAGAAGATAGAGGCCTGGTGCACAGGTGGGAGCTGGCTGGTCTGCCCTAAAGGGGGTCCTGGATCAGGGTAGGGGGTGGTGCTGGCCTGGGTGAGGGGCCTGGGGTGGTTTTCAGGCCTGTCATGCCCCCATGGGGGTGGGGTGGTCTCTTCTGGGGGTGGAGTCAACCTGAGCAAGGGGATAAGGGCTGTTTATAGGCTGGCCATGCCCCCATGGGGTGAGGGTCCCCACAGCCTGGGTGAGGGCCTCAGGGTCATTTGGGGCTGACTCACAGGCTGGCCAAACCCCTGGCTTTGTCCAGAAGGACATCCAAAAGGTCCCCAGAAGGTCTCCCAGTCTAATTAGCATATTGCTCTTTTATTAGTATAGATGTTTGTGGATTCTGGGGCTAGGGTGGCCAGTCCTTCAGTGAGCCCTATATTACTATTGGTATGTGTGGTAGTCTGAGCAGAGCATTAGCAAATGCCAGGACCCTGACTGCATAGAAAAAAACAAACAAACTTGAAATAGATAATTAACATACAATCAACCAATGTGTTCTCTACTATGTTTAATTGCATAAAAAAAAGCTTATAAGTGTGATTTAAAACACAGATGCTGAAGAAGCTACAATCCATCCAAGCCCAACCAAATAACAATATAGAAAGAGATAAGATCTCAGAATGATTCTAAATAAGTAAAAATAGAGGCTGTTTTGTTTTCATTATAAATAGGTGCAAGTTATATCAAACATCCTGGAATTTTGACTTAGATATTTCTACAACTATATCTCTGAGTGCATTTATTTCTCCTCTGAATGATGTTATTAAACATAGAGGTGTAAATGTTTCCAGTGTTATCACTGTAAATGTGCTTTCATATACAACATGATCATACTTTTATTGCTATTTTTTTGGTAACTACAATATCATTTATTTTCCAATAGAGCCTATCTCTTTTCTCAATAGGTCCCATAGTAAATCAGTAGTATGGTTCTGTTTTGTTTTTTTTTCAATGTGGGCTTAAGGTTCTTATTGATTACTTCTGAAAAAGCAAGAATCCTACAAATTGCATTAGCTGAAAAGATCAATGGCCCATTAGATTGGCATTTTATAGAGACCTATGCTGGATGCTTCAGCAGAAGGCCAGGAAAAATTACCTTTCATAAAGCACCTGTTCGATTGTTCAATATTATACCAGAGGGAACATTTTTCCCCCCAGTTCCAGCTGGTTATCACTTTATGCTTTGAAACACAATGATTGATGAACCTTGTAATTTTAGCCTGGCTAGTAAAACTGCACATAGTTTATTATTTATATTCATATAAATGCCCATTATGTTGTTTTAATCTGCCTAAGATATTGGCCTCTATTACTTTCAGTAGCAGCAGTTTTCAAAAGGAATACTTTACAATT
This sequence comes from Murina feae, assembly GCA_004026665.1. Lineage (NCBI taxonomy): Eukaryota > Metazoa > Chordata > Mammalia > Chiroptera > Vespertilionidae > Murina > Murina feae. The sequence continues at coordinate 45,360 of PVJC01001938.1, read as the reverse complement.
TTTCTGAGAAAAATAAAAGGTTTGAGTTTAACTCAAATAAAAGGGTGAGTCCACTTGATGTTGCATTCTGGGTTTTCCTCTCCTGAAAGCAAGACAGAGCAGGGTGGTTGGAGGACAGGCACAAGAATGATTCCCCAGGTTATGTCTATCTTCGTTCTCTACTGCCCTTCCATACAGACAAGGTGACCCAATTCCTCATTCTGCTTACCTTCAGATCTAATGTTTGTGTTTGTTTTCTATTTTTTCAACTAAATTGAAATATCTCTTAGGTCCCATCAAGAAACTAGGGATACGGTTTAGTTGTCCTGGAATTTAAAAATCTGAGATGGTCTCTGTCACTGCCCAGAATCATGTTCTTAGAGGAATTTTTCCCTTTATGAGTTTTACTTGTTATTAGGTCTTGCTATCTTTATTGTCTACAGACAATGACATTTTTTGGGGGGAGGGCAGGCGTTAATCCTCACCTGAGGATATTTTTTATTGTTTTTTTCAGAAATATTGAAAAGGAGGGAAGGAGGGGGAGAGAGAGAGAAACATTGATGAGAAAAAGACATAGGTTGGTTGCTTCCTGCACATACTCTGACCAGGGCTGGGGATCAAACCTGCAACCCAGGTATGTGCATCGACTGGGAATCGAACCTGTAACCTTTTGTTGCATGGGCTGACTCTCTAATCACTGAGCACGCTGGCCAAGGCTGAAGACAACGACACTTTTGTTCTACAATTGCAGCCATGCCTAAGTTCCCATGGCTTTATTTCTAGCAATAATGTCAGGCTGGACTTAATGAAATCAGGTTTCCAGTGATTCCGAATTAGGCTTGTGTTTGTTTTTTTAAATATATTTTTTATTGATTTTTTACAGAGAGGAAGGGAGAGGGACAGAGAGTTAGAAACATCAGTGAGAGAGAAGCATTGATCAGCTGCCTCCTGCACACTCCCTACTGGGGATATGCCTGCAACCAAGGTACTTGCCCTTGACCGAAATTGAACCTGGGACCCTTGAATCCACAGGCCAACGCTCTATCCACTGAGCCAAACGGGTCAGGACAAGGCTTGTGTTCTTGATAATTACTAAGCCCCCATTCCTCTTCATCCCCATCATGTGTGGGTACTTCACACAATTGAAAGTTTGTCTACTCCATGTGCTTGATTCATCTGTCAACAACTTTAGGAATTTTATGGGCATTCTGCTATGTTTACTTTTGCTCGTTCCTGATCTTACTCTAATCTTTTTCCCCAGACCACAAACCCTAATTGTGGAGAGCGGCTACAGTGTTTTGCCAAAGGCTAGAGTTATAAGCTTGACCCTACGGTCTGAACCTGTGATCTTATGTGGCTAAGTGATGCGGGCTTGATAGAGTTCGGCTGCATGTAATTGAGTAGATTCAAAACCCATGAGAACGTGGTAACCATGCCCTTACGTTGCCTCCTGTAATCTGGCAGTGTCCCTCCCAGACCCAGTTTTCTTCTCTTGTTTGTCTTTTCTTTTTTTTTTTTCGGCAAAGCTTCATGTAACATTTAATATTCATCATCTACCATTGCTCAGTGCTAAAGAATGTGAGGTCCACTTTATTCTGGCCTCTGTATGTTGTACGTTTTTTTTTGTTTTTTGGTTTTTTTTTTGTCTTTTTTTATTTTTTATTTTTATTTTATTTTATTTTTTTTACATTTTTTTAAATTGGAGCTGGAGAACATAATCCTAAGTGAAATAAGCCAGTCAATGAAAGAAAAATACCACATGTCCTCACTCATCTATGGATAATAATAACCATTGTTTGTCTTTTCTTAATCCTTCACCGCCCCCTCTCAGGTTCACCCACGGTTGTGCAGGTTCCTAAGGAGAGTTCCCAGAGAGAATGGATCAGGTAGAATCAAAATGTTGCTATGCATTTGTCCTCCAGTACTGTGACTATGTGAGAAATCTGCTGCCTTGCCCTAGCATTACCATGGGGATTTTTCTGTGTTAGTTAATGGATAAGAGACATGGTCAGGAATATTCACATGTTCTCAAGTGAAGCCCTAGAGTTTGATCAGCTGTTACTCGATTTCAACTTCTCTCTTCCCAGCACTCTGCTGAAGAATGCCAGCATGTTTAAGACCAAGGTCTCCCACAGTATGATTTTTTTTTTTCATTTGCAATATCATATAGAAAGAGCTAAATGAGATTAACTCTAAGGATTCATTCAACCCTCACTTTATTTGCTGTATCATTTCAATACAATGCATGATGCACAAGGCACATTCATTAAATACCCTTGCTTGTTCAACAAAGAATAAATAAATAGCATAGTATGAAGTACATGCAGATAGCTAAACTTCATAAAGAGAAAATCTGTCTCCAATTATTTAACAAAATAATTCTGCCTTCTACATAAAATATTTTATTATTATTGACTCTTCTCATTTAGGCTAAATGAACAGCTGAGAGTAACCATGCTTTCTAGATAGTCAGTGAAAAGGAAGATTTTTTTCTTCCTTAGTTGAACTGATAAATTATTTGGAAAACAGGATGCCTGAGGAGAGAAGAGAGTGAACAGTCTTTTCTTCTTTAGAAAGCATGTTTCACCATCATGGGGTATGTCAAGGTTACTGCCTAAATGAACAGTCGGTGGTGAAGGCTTCTGTATGCTTTTTATGTTCTCTTCAATTCTGGTAGCCGAAGGAAGCCTGACAATGATAAGTTTTCAATCCTTTGTATGAGATAGTAAAGAAAGCACATATTCAAGTAATTTAAAACCATAGAAAATGGGATACTAGACATCTTATAGAAGATAGAGGGGAAATAATAAACATGTAGTTTATAACTTGTTATAAATATCTGCTATTTAAATAAAATAAAATGACTAAGTTATTAAATTGATTTTTCAAGATCATAGAGTTAATCTACCATACTAAATCTTATTAATTCTTTAAGTACTGTTAATGATTTTTTGGCAGCCAATCCACAGACAGGGGACACGTTCTCTTTAATTTTTTTACAGACATGGGATACTTTTGTCTAACTCCCATGTAGAGGCTTCACATTGCATAAAATTATATAGATGGGTCACATTTTTAAAAAATAGCTCTGAATTTCTTGTGGGAATGTATAAATTATGTGAGCATTATTTAAGCAAAGTAGTTTGTTATTTTATAATCTTATAGTCTTTAAGATAGTGGTTTCCAAGTGTACTTAGATAGTACCTCCTGGGATGTGGTCCTATTGGAGATATATATAGATAAAGACATATCTGTAGCTATACTACATCTTCAACTAACTATAACTATACATCAATTTCCATATGTCTGTCTCTCTTTACTAATAAAAGGGTAATATGCTAGTTAAACTGGGTAGACTGGACATCTTCCAGACATCCTTCCTGACAAAACCAGGGCCCAGACACTGCCGCCTGGGGTCCTGGGTGCCTACGGCCAGTGGAGAAAAGCCTGGGTCCCAAATATGGGGGCCAAGGCAGAGGCGGTTAGGGGCTATCAGGCAGTCAGGAGAGCAATTAGGGGCATGGGAAAACATATTTGCCAATGTTATCACCAATAAGGCTTTAATCTCCAACATTTATAGGGAACTCATAAACTTAACAAAAGGAAGATAAACAATCCAATTAAAAAAAAAATGGTCAAAGGACCTAAATAGATACTTTTCAAAAGAGGACATTCAGAAAGCCAAGAGACATATGAAAACATGCTCAAAGTCACTAATCATCCAAGAAATGCAAATCAAAACAACAATGAGGTTTCATCTCACACTGTCAGAATGGCTATCATCAACAAATCAACAAATGACAAGTGCTGGAGAGGATGCGGAGAAAAAGGAACCCTCCTGCACTGCTGGTGGGAATGCAGACTGGTGCAGCCACTATGGAAGACAGTATGGAGTTCCTCAAAAAGTTAAAAATGGAATTCCCATTTGACCCTGTGATCCCACTTCTGGGAATATATCCCAAGAAACCAGAAACACCAATCAGGAAGGATATGCATCCCTATGTTCACAGCAGCACAATTTACCATAGCTAAGATCTGGAAACAGCCTAAGTGCCCATCAGCAGATGAAAGGATTAGAAAACTGTGGTACATCTACACAGTGGAATACTATGCTGCTGTAAGAAAGAAGGAACTCTTACCATTTGCAGCAGCATGGATGGAACTGGAGAGCATTATGCTAAGTGAAATAAGCCAGTCAATGAAAGAAAAATACCACATGACCTCACTCATTTATGAATAATAAAGAACATTTATAACCTAATGATCAAAAATAGATACAGAAGCAGAGCAGCATCAAACAGACTGTCAAACTACAGCTGGAAGGCTGGGGAGGGTAGAGGAGGAGTTAAGAGATCAACTGAAGGACTTGTATGCATGCATATGAGCATAATCAATGGACATAAGACACTGGGTTGTAGAGGAGGCCGGGGGAAGGTCAAGGGGGGAAAAAAGGAGACATATGTAATACTCTTTGTAATACTTTAAACAATAAAACAAAATTAAAAAAGAGCAGCTGAAAGGCATCACAATCAATTTGAATGTCTAACATGATGCACAGTAATGAAATATGAGTACATGCAATTCAATACAAAAATCTGAGTGTGCATGAATAATGACTGGTGCCTATACTTTTTTTTCAAGCTATAATTAGCCCTTTGGTGGTCTTCCAAAAAACTATTCACAGAGGACTGAGTGGACATTAGTATGTACTCTCATGTATAAAAGCCTATCAATTCTGGCTACATTTGTAATACACAATGCATATATAACTCACAAATAAGTCCTCTTAAATTTGTATATTTTATTTTTTCAAATATATTTTTATTGATTTCAGAGGGGAAGGAAGAGGGAGAAAGAGATAGAAACATCAATGATGAGAGAGAATCATTGATCAGCTGCCTTCTGTATGCCCCATGCTAGGGATTGAACCAGGGACCTTCAGTCTGCAGGCCGACACTCTCCACTGAGCCAAACCAGCTAGGGCTATTTGTATATTTTAAAGGCAAGGCAGCTGAAGCCACAATTCACATGTTTTCTAGCTTCATAGGAGAAAACCTAAGTATCCTATGCAGCCTAAATCAGAAGGACTGATAGGTAATTGTAATTCTAGTAAGTTTTGTAATATGTGGAAAATGTTTGCTCAGTTCCATTATTGAATTTATTTATAATAATATTAAATCTTACATATCTACTTGTAAGCCGTACCTTAAATTCACACTGCAATAAAAAGTGAACATCTATACATGGCACTGGCTGTTTATGTCAGACAACCAGGATTTTCATGTGAATGACTAAATGTATACATTAGTACAAAGCGCTAATTTCTCTGAAAAATTATATTTATATTTTCAGTAAACTTTGAATATCTTAAAAGGCATTTACATTAATAATAATGTGATCTACCAAGAACCCTGCAAGTCAACTATTATTTAATTTCAGTTTTACAGGTAAGAAAGGGTTCTCAGAAAAATTAAGCAATTTGTCCAATGGATTTAGGTAGGCCATTCTGTTAATGGGACCTGCATTGAGATGTAAACCTATTCTAAATGGCTCTAAAGTCTGATATTGTGTTTCATCAGCCTTTTCTGAGTATTTTGAGAAGAATATCAATCTTAGTGGAAACAAATAGTTATTTAATAATAACCATCTTACCCCACAAAATTGACAATAAACTTCATGAATACTGGGTTAAAATTAAATAGGTTGCTTTACTTAAGATATCTCAGAATGTTGGAATGCACATTTCCAAGAAGTAAATATATTGGTGGCATTTGCTCAAAAGATGAAAAAACAAAACAAAACAGGTTTCTTTTTATCAAAGGGGATACTTTTCTATGAACTATAACTTTGTACATGTTCTACCTTGCTCAAGTACCAGGATGTGACATGTTTGTAGGTCAGTTTGTAGTTTGCGTACATTCTGAAAATAAATACTTATTGACTGGTCAAATGATCAGGTGATTAGAACAAATGCGAACACAAGTGCATTTTTTGGCATGTTGCCAGCATCTGCTGGGTTCTGCAGACTCTACCTCCCCTATCTTCCTATAGCAGAGGCATAAATGCTGGCTTGCAAGGTCAGTCATTCTCTGGTCATTCAGAGGAATTCTTACCTTAATATGGAGGGCTCCTCACCAAATATTGATTGTTGATGTAGATGTGGTTCGCTGAACAATGCCAACCTGTGAGATCCCTCCCTGTGTGGTTAACTGAATGCCCACTTTATACTCCTTGGTTTTGCACTCCTTTTTATTTAGGTACAGTATGTTCTATGCTATTGACAGCCTCCTTTCTTGCACAGGTATCTCAGCGTTTTAAGGTAACTATTTCGCTCCGGTTGCTTTAGCAGTAAATCTACTACCCCAGTGACATTCAAAACAGAGATTCAATTGCAGGCTCACTTGTTAGGCCAGGATCAGTTTTGTTTGTTTTTTTAATGTTTCAAGGAGTCCATGATTTAAAAAAAATACAAATACTTGCTTTAAAATACTCAAGCAGCCTGATCCCTGCATGTTGTCACGAATCTAAGATATACTTTACAGCTGCTCATTTACATCTATGCCACAATAAAATCAATTTTTGGAAGGAAGTGGACGATAGAGCATTGGCAGAGGCAGAGCACAAGATACTAAAATTCAAGTAGTCTGCCTGTAAGAAATGTGATATTTCAAGCCAAACACAAGAAGGAAAGAACTCTGATGAATCATCTACTTTTCAAAAGAAATCATCATATATAATAAAAGGCTAGTATGCAAATTGACCAAATGGCAGAACAACCAGTTGCTATGACATGCACTGACTACTAGGGGCCAGATACTCAATGCAGGAGCTGCCCCCTGGTGGTCAGTGTGGTCCCACAGAGCGAGTGCCACTCAGCTAGAAGCTGGACTTACTTCTGTGGCAGTGCTAAAGATATCTGAATGCACTAAGAATGTCTTGGGAGCAGGCCTAAGCTGGCAGTCAGACATCCCCTGAGGGCTCCTGGACTGTGAGAAGGCACAGGCCATGGCTGAGGGACCCCCAAATGCATGAATTTCGTGCACCAGGCCTCAAATATATATATATAAATTTCTTTCCTAGCCATTTAATAGAAACTAGATATTGTGCATTGCATTTCTCATGTTAACGTATTTTATTTCAGTCTCACTCAAATACTGGAAGGTGGATATGATTAATATGGGCTTTTAAAGTGCAAATATGCTCCAATGTCAAGGGTTTGGCAAGATCATGAGGATTTCAAGTTGTTAGATTGAGATTATATTGCATATCTCTCTCTCAAACTTATCTTATGTTACTTCACATTATCAGTAAAACCAATAGATATTTGGGAAAATATTTTGTGTAGACTTTAAATGAATTGTAGGTAATTGTTTCAAGCATTACTGCTACAACAAATAATATAATAGAAACCAATTGGAGCTGACCCAATCTTAACTGGATGGCAAAGATGCAGCCATTTATAACTATTTAAATGGATTTTATTAAAAGAATGATTATGAGTCAGAAGCTCTTAGAATAATACTAGAGTTATTGTTTTAATACTCATGAGAAAAAATTAAAATGATGATGATATTAAATCTCAGAGAAGATGTTGAGAATTTCTTTAGGACTAGAGACATAAGAGAGAGAGCTCAATAGAAGGGGTTGAGGGACATTACAAAGATAGAGTGAGCCTGGCTAGTGTGCTCAGTGGTTGAGTGTCAACACAGGAACCCAGAGATAACAGTTCAATTCCCTGTCTGGACACATTGAGGGCTGGATCTCCAGTGTGGGGTGTGCAGGAGGTAGCCAATCAACGATTTTTGCTTATTATTTTTTTAATCTTTATTGTTCATATTATTACAGTTGTTCCTCTTTTTTCCCTCATAGCTCCCCTCCTCCAAGTTTCCACCCCACCCTCTGCCCTTACCTCCACCCCACTGTCCTCCTCCATGGGTGTACGATTTTTGTCCAGTCTCTTCCCACACCCCCAACACCCCTTTCCCCTGAGAATTGTCTGTCTACTCCCTTTCTATGCCCCTGATTCTATTCTATTCAACTGTTTATTTTGTTCATCAGATTTTTTTATTCACTTGATTTTTAGGTTCACTTGTTGATAGATATGTATTCGTTGTTCATAATTTTTATATTTACATTTTCTACTTCTTCCTCTTCTCAAAGGATATCTTTCAGCATATAATACTGGTTGGGTGGTGATGAACTCTTTTAGCTTTTTCTTGTCTCTGAAGCTCTTTAACTGACCTTCAATTCTGAATGATAGCTTTGCTGGGGAAAGTAATCTTAGTTGTAGGTTCTTGCTGTTCATCACTTTGAATATTTCTTGCCAGTCCCTTCCTGCCTGCAAAGTTTCTGTTGAGAAATCAGCTGACAGTCATATGGGTACTCCCTTGTAGGTAACTGACTGCTTTTCTCTTGCTGCTTTTAAGATTCTCTCTTTGTCTTTTGCCCTTGGCATTTTAATTATGATGTGTCTTGGTGTGGTCCTCCTTGTATTCCTTTTGTTTGGGGTTCTCTGCACTTCCTGGACTTGTAAGTCCACTTCTTTCATCAAGTAGGGGAAGTTTTCTGTCATTATTTCTTCAAATAGGTTTTCAATATCTTTCTCTCTCTCTTCTTCTGGCACCCCTATAATTCTGATGTTGGTATGCTTGAAGTTGTCCCAGAGACTCCTTACACTATCTTCATATTTTTGGATTCTTTTTTCTTTTTACTTTTCCGGCTGGGTGTTTTTTGTTTCTTTGTATTTCATATCTTTGGCTTGATTCTTGCTGTTGTTCTAGTCTGCTGTTGGATCTCTGTATATTATTCTTTATTTCAGTCAGTGTATGCTTAATTTCTAGCTGGTCCTTTTAAAATTTATCAGTAGTCTCTAGAAATTTCTTGAAAAACCTTATAACCATGGTTTTGAACTCTATATCCAGTCATTTGCTTTCCTCCATTTCTGTCATTTGTGTTCTGTTTCTTTGTCTCCACATTTTGGCTGCTTCCCTGTATTGATAGAGTGGCTTTCTGTGGTAGGTGTTCTACAGGGCCCAGTGCCTCAGCCTCCCCAATTACCTGAGGTGGACACTTTAGGTGCACCGCTTTTTGGCTCTGTGCATCTTGTTGTAACTAAGCCTTGATTGTTGTTGGTATCACTGAAAGGAATTGATCTCCAGGCCACTTGGCTGTGAGAATCAGCTGTGTCTATGGTGGGAGAACTTCTATGCTGGAGACACCCTTATGGGGCAAGACTTGCTTCAGTGGGACTTTGGTGCTCACTGAGTCTTCCCCCTGAGTGTGTCCCTTATGGAGCTGAGGAGTTGTAGTCTGGGTGGTCCTGCTGTGACCACTGGGTACACTGTCTCTTGGAACTCTAAGGAGATGCTATTTTAACTTCCCAGCCTTTTATATGCAAAAACCTCTGTGAACAGATTGGGTGGGGCGGGGTCTTGGGGAATCTACAGGGTGGAGCAAACAGCTATGGCTGATTCTTAGCCCTGCCCTAAGAGGCACTGCGTCTCAGTGACCCTCGGCACCCCTAAAAGAAAGTAACTCTGGAGATCCTCCCAGTGCCACACGGTGCCAGACAGTGCCAGACAGTCCAGCTCCTCCCCGTGTGAGTCTGAGTCCACAGAAACTTGCCTGGAACTGGAGTTCAGAGCCATCGGGAACTTGTGCCTCCCTCCAGTATGAAAAAGACAACCACATCCTCAGCTGCCAGCCCTTTCCACAAGCCCCCTTCATTGCGCACACCTATGTACCTCTGCACTTTACTTACCGCACCTCCTCTGAGTCTCAGTCTGTTTCTAGTTGTAGAATTTCCACTCAGCCAGCCTTCATGTGGGTCTGGGTGGTGTTTGTTTTTTCTTTTCATTGTGGTTTTGAAATGGTTGTGCGAGTCAGCAATTCCTGGTGTTTCCCTATGCCGCCATCTTGGTTTCTCTCAATTTTTGCTCATTATTGATGTTTCTATCTCTATCCTTTCTTCTTCTTCTCTGAAATCAATAAAAAATATTTTTAAAAAGAAGATAGAGTAAAACAAAATAATAGCCTTAAGCATTTAAGTGAAATTACAGCTTCTGTTCCTTCCATACTCTACTGCTCTTTTGAGATAAACCAGATTTTTGGTCAGTAATTTAGATACATTCCTGTGGTGTTTATCCTGGGAGAGTTACTTATCCTAGAACAATAATTACTCCTCATTCTTCTTAGGGGGTCTTCTTAGGGGACAAAGATGGGGATCATCAATTTTCATTTCCCCTCCATCCTGATTACTAGATGAATGCATCGCTGCTTAGATGCAATAATAGAGATAAACACCATCAAAGCAAAGAGATTGGAAAACTTTTTGACTTCCAGACTCATGTAGCAAGGAATAGTGTGAGCAACAAAAATGAGATGCTATCATTTCAGCCTATTGTCATGGCCTTAAAATTAAAATTCCTTAAAAGAGTGACTTAAGCTGATTATAATTTATTTGTATGGAATATAAATGATAATGATATTTTATTCATTTGCTTTGAAGATGTCACCAATATTTTTGTGTTTATTTTATTTTGAAAGTGTGGTAAACATGTTTTATGTAGAACTCTGTATTATAGTTCATTAGGATAAATTCCCAATAGTTGATTTACTGAGTCAAAAGATATTAACATTTAAAAAACACTTTGTATGCAACGCCAATTTATCCTCTAAAGAAATAATACTTTTTATAACTCCTGGCAATAGAAGAGCCTTTTTACTGCACTCTTGCCAGTACTGAATATTATCATTAAAAATATATCCAGTGTCTTAAATTTGAATTATTTTGATTATAAAGACTGAACAGCATTATTATCATTTGTTTTTTCTAAATTTTTGTTATGAACAATAATAAAAATTATTTTCTTTTTTATGATGATGAATTATGGAATTGTAACCACTACCCACAATTTCCAAATATCATTGTTAATGGGCAGAATAAAATAATGCAAAATGCAAATACTTTTGGTACGGAAAGACCTGGTGTTCAAATTCCAGTCCTGATTCTTATCACTACAACTTGAACATCTCTGAGCCTCATATCATTTGTCTTTAAAATGATGATAACTTTCCCAAATCATTGTGATTTCTGTTTATCTAAATGTAAAAAAGCTCTAAACAAACATGAATTTATTTTTTATTCTAATACACAGAGACAATATATTTTGTTAAGTACAGTTTGTCTAGTTAAGCTTCTTTTTTTTTTCCCTGAGAATTTTACATGGGCTCTATCTCTTTAAATGAATATTAACTGTGCTTCCTCTGGTCTCTGCTGATCCAGTATATGGTTTCAGCTGGGATGAATGGAATGACTCACACCTTTGCCACTTGTTTCTCATCTTCTTGAAATCTAACATGGTTATTGGTCTCATTGGTGATGGCAGAGGACATGAGTAAGTGGAAACATGCAAGTGTTTTTACAAGCCTTGCATCATATATGATAACATCATACTGGCCAAAACAAGTTACATGGCAGGGCCAATAGTCAGAGTAGAAGGACGAGGTAACATTGTCATTGAGCCACTAATGCAATCAATGTACCATGATGCCACTATTATGCTGGTGTGCCAAATAGTATGTATACTGTGAAATCTTCAATAAGTCCTTAGAATCTACTAACTTACTTAAAACAAACAAACAAACAACAAAAAATACACACACACACATACTAGAGGCCCGGTGCATGAAATTCATGCACAGAGTGTGAGTGGGGGTGGGGGTGGTGTCCCTCAGCCCAACCTGCACCCTTTCCAATCTGAGACCCCTTGAGGGATGTCCTGTCCTCTATTACAGGCCTGGGTCCCTCACAACTGTCCTTCCCTGCAGGCCTAGCCCCCCCCCAACTATCCTCCCCTGCAGGCCTGGGTCCCTCCCAACTGCCCTCCCTTGCTGGCCATTTGTGGCAGCCATCTTTGACCACATGGGGGAAGCCATCTTGTGATGGTCAATTTGCATATTACTCTTTTATTAGATAGGATATATATACTATATATGATATTGCATATTACTCTTTTATTAGATAGGATATATATATACACACACATATATTTTATATATGTTGCTTTCTCAGCATTTCCTATTTTAAATTGCTTAAAGTATTACAAAGAGTATTACATATGTCTCCTTTTTTTGCCTTGACCTTCCTCCAGCCTTCCCTACCCCCCAGTGTCTTGTGTCCATTGATTATTCTTATATGCATGCATACAAATCCTTCAGTTGATCTCTTAACTCCCCCAACTCTCCCCAGCCTTTCTACTGTAGTTTGACAGTTTGTTCGATGCTGCTCTGCCTCTGTATCTATTTTTGTTCATCAGTTTATAATGTTCTTTATTATCCATAAATGAGTAAGATCATGTGGTATTTTTCTTCCATTGACTGGCTTATTTCACTTAGCATAATGCTCTCCATCCATGCTGTTGCAAATGGTGAGGTCAGCATTTCCTTTTTTTAATTTTAGAAACAGTATTTCATCTATTAATAGTTGCCATCAATAAATAAGAAGAGATCCTTATTGTTTAGAGGTGGTTCTGGGCTCTTTATAGGGCTCCTGATATATCGTTGGAATAAGAGGGGTTCAAGACATGAATTGCCTTTTTCTGCTCAGAATCCCAATTAAAGCTATAGTTTCCTAAAGAGAGATTCAGGTTCTAATGATGAATCCTCCATTCACTATACCAGCAAGATGTCTATTTTCTCTTAAAAGATTTCCATGCACATTTGTTCTTCAAAGTCTCTGAGTTCACATGGTAGAATTAAACTGGTGTAATATACTAATTTGACAGCACATATACCTGTAACCTCGATCCCCAGTAGGAGACAGCCAATCAATGATTCTCATGATAAAATTTGAACAGAGATATTTTGAAGGGAGAGAACTTCATTAGTGCTTGTGAAATGGTCCCAGACTTACCCTTACCACTTCTGACACAGTCTATACACGAGGCACTTAGGTTTAATTTCAAGTATCTGGATACTTGTTGTTTATTAAAACAAATACTCTATGTGGTTGAGCTCAAAGGAGGCAACCTCTTTATTCCCTTCATGTGGTTTTCAAAATTGAATGCCTTAAACATTACAAAGTGCTACCAAGGCAACTAAACAGTTCATTGATCTTTAGCCACTCACTTAAGTTGTAGAAGGGATTTAAAGCATCATTAATTTATTCAGTATAGAAGAGATACCTTACATTTCTGTTTGCAATGGCCTCATTTCAATAGTGTGGGCAGAAGAGGGAGTGTAACCTTGTATGTGGAACATTTTCCACAATATATTTTAAAATGGGTTTGTCCTGAAAGAAAAAATAATTCAGCAGTATACCACATAGATTCAACTTTACCCATTGTGAGATTTTTTGAAATGACAGAATACATAAAATAAAATCTAAGGCAAATTATTACCAGTTAAATGAACTAGGATTAGCATCATCTCTTTTTCTTGGTATTGCTATAATATTGAAGCAATGCAAAGCTATTAAGTCAATAATTTAATTTCTAATTATTTTAACAGATATAATGGCTCTATGACACCTATTATGCATTATATTGTAGGTAGAAAGACCATTAAGAAAGAGGCCCCCCTCTATTATACAAGATTCTGAAAAGAAAGGTTCATGAAGCCAATATTCTGCTCTGTGCTACAGAAAATATCATAAATATACCTAGTTTAGATCAGGAGATGGAAAGTTGAGATGTATGGGTGGTGGGTTAAGTACTAATTTGAATCCCAAATACACTCTCATGACTTCTTCTGTGAAAAAAGAAATAACAAACGAGCTGTACAAGGGACATAAAGAACAAAAAATCTCATTATGGTTCTAGATATTACATCCATTATGTCTATAATCAGTCATTTTCCCTTTGGAAGTCCAATGCTTGACTTGTAAGTATATTTTGCCTTAGTATCAGCATTGGGAAATTATCTTGGAGATAAGAATCTCTTCACCCCCTTTCTTTCACAGGTGCAACACCCAGTATATAAGTCTATTTGCACATTGCCTCTATCAAGAGTGATCACTTTTTGACAAGTTGGGGCAAAATTTGAAAGTTGTATCCTTGCCACAGTATTTTAGCAACTGAAGAACCATTTGAAACCTTTCCTGATTACTACTCTTTCACTCATTACAAAAAGCGTGCCACCATAGCTGGTTTGGCTCAGTGGATAGAGCATCAGACTGCAGACCACAGGGTCCCGCATTTGATTCTGATCGAGGGCATATACCGCAGTTGCAGGCTCCTCCCTGACATGGGCCCTGGTCGGTGCATACAGGAGGCAACCAATCCATGTGTTTCTCTCATACTGATATTTCTCTCTGTCTTTCCTGCTCTCTAAAAAAAATCAATGAAAAATATCTTTGGTGAGGATTAAAAAAGAACAACAATAACAAAAAACCAAACAAGCAAATAAACAAATAAAAAAAATCATGACATTGCCTCTGGTACCTATTATCTTTATATGGATGGTCCAGGTCTTGTTTGGGAAAGTATTTTGCAAGCTTATAATTTGTTTTTCTTAGACACTTTAAAGCAGCAGCTCATTTTGCATATGATTATGCTAAGGCATTATCCAAATACAAACTTGAACTTTTAAGATATTCTTGTAATGTTATTTGTATCAATTATGTTTTAAATATGAATATTTATTTAATTTTTGAACACCATGCTGAATGCAAAATCAGGAATTAATCAGTTAAACAAATAGTATGGTAAGATTATCTAACTGGTATATAGTGTGTCCCTGAGGAGGCTGTTAAGGATTTGGTTGTTGCCTTTCTTGGTACACTTGTTAAAATATTTAAACTCACCTTGTCTCTTTTTGAAAGAAAAAACTATTCTATGTTTTCTAGGTACTACATCTAATTTTACCTTAGAATTTATGAGATAACACTTAAAAATGGATTTAAATGTCTTTGGAAAACCAGGGAGAGTTACATACAAAGCGTTATTATTGTTAAAATATTTAAGTGACCATGGTATCTATGTCTATGTGTTATAAAATCATTTAGGAAAAGTCACAGTGGAGCATGGGCCCAGCTGGTATGGATCAGTGGTTGAGCATTGACTCATGAACCAGGAGGTTGATGTTCAATTCCAGAGTAGGGCACATGCCCAGTCATGGCCTCAATCCCCAGTAGGGGGCGTGCAGGAGACAGCTGATCAATGATTCTCTCTCATAATTGATATTTCTATCCCTCTCTCCATCTCCCTTCCTCTCTCGGAAATCAATAAAAACACAATTTTCAAAAAAGTACCCATGGTATTTAAAATTCATATCACTTTTAATGCTGTGTCATATCAAACAAGTTCATCACTCACTGTTAAAATTTCTCCAGCTGTGAATTCCCTAGGACCAGTTAGTTGTTCTTTGCTTCAAACTGTTCAAAAAGCTGCTTCTCTACTTTGACAATATTAAAATTACTCTTCTAGAAATTATTTTTTAGGATAATATACCACTTTTATCAAAGGGCTAACCCATGCTGTTTTAACAAATATTTCTTCTTTTCACTTAATGTTAAGAGGGGGAGAATATTGTAAACAGAAGCTGTTTTCATCTGTATAAAATAATTTATAAACTCTTGACTTATTTCTCTGGGAACACTTTAAAGCAGCAGCACATCTGGCATTTGAAGATGATGGAGAATTATTCAAGTAAAAACTCTTCCTTTGCAGACCTTAATGGATGTGACTGACACAGCTATAAGTTTAAAACATGAATCTATTTTTAATGTTTAAATACTTTGTTAAAACTAAGACAGTGAAAAAAATGCACACAACCAGCCAGAAATTCATTCA
The DNA here is from genome assembly GCA_004026665.1 of Murina feae. Taxonomy (NCBI): domain Eukaryota; kingdom Metazoa; phylum Chordata; class Mammalia; order Chiroptera; family Vespertilionidae; genus Murina; species Murina feae. The sequence continues at coordinate 29,590 of PVJC01001938.1, read as the reverse complement.
GATCCTATTTTTTAAATTTTATGTTTATTGTTGACACTATTACAGATGTACCCATTTTCCCTCCTCCTTGTCCACCTTCTCTCAGGCCCCACTACCCATCCTGGCTTCACCACACTGTTGTCTGTGATTATGGGCTAAATTAATGTTCAACAAATAGAATGTAGTATGCATTTTAAGTTAGTGGGGGTTTTTAAAGTTTCATATAAAATTAGTTAGCTTTTGTTTTTGCTCCCAATGTATTATTAGTCTTTATGATATCAAACTTTCATCTTCAAAGAACAACTAAAATATAGAGTGAAATTGTTTTTATTACCAGCCATTGTTAAAATTTATCTGTATTTTGAAATTATTACAGATGTTGCCCCTTTTTGCCCATTGAATACCCTCCACCCCCTCCCCTCACCTCCCCAAGGCCTTCCTCATTATTATCTGTGTCCATGAGTTAAGCATATCTATACTAATAAAAGAGTAATATGCTAATTAGACCAGACTGAGTGGGCATCTTCTGTACATCTGTCTTCCTTCTGGACAAAGCCACTGTGGTGGGGCCCAAGGCAAGGCAGTTAGGGGCGGTCAGGCCAACAGGGGAGCAAGCAGTTAGGAGTGAGATCAGGCGAGCACAGGGGAAGAGGCAGTTAGGGGGCGGTCAGGCTGGCAGGCAAAGGGGTTAGGTGTGATCACAGGCAGGCAGGTGTGGTTAGGAGCCAGCAGTCCTGGATTGCAAGGGGGCTATCCTACTGCTGGTTTAGGCCCAATCACTGTGGGCCTAAGCTGACAGTCGAACATCTCCCAATGGGTTCCAGATTGGAGAGGGTGCAGGTCGGACTGAGGGACCCTCCACCTCCCAAGCACAAATTTCATGCACCAGACCTTTAGTATACATACAAGTTCTTTGGTTGATCTCTTCTTTCCTCACCCCTTCCCTCAGTCATTTTTCTGATAAATACTATTCATATACTTCATACTAGGAACATGACTGCTTTTATGGACCTAAATTATGATGTGCTGTTTGAGTCAGGGCTTTTCTCATGTTCACCGTCAGGACCTCAGATTCCAGCATAGTTCTATAGGAAGTCAGGAGCTGCCTCTAAAAGTGTAGATTTTGGGAATCTCCCTTGATGTGTCTATTAGAGTTTATCATAGGATCTATCAGAGCCCATTGGCAAACAATGGAAAATTCTCAAAAGTAGTATCAATTTGCTACAAAATTCTCTGAACTTATCCTGTGATTCACAGGTCAAGCAAGTAGTGCCTGAAGCTTCCTTATCTGATTCAGGATATATCCAGCTCATTGAATTCACTGGGCCACAGAGGAGCAATTGGTAGACCCGCCTTATCAGGCCCTGGACCTTAGAGAGCCTCCTCTTGCTCTGGGGTTGGTCCACTCAAAACTGGGAGTCTTTTGGATCACTTAGTGAATAAGTCAGGGGAACATGTCCCAAAGTGGAACATATTCCCAATGCGATACAAAGAGCTCCGGCAAGAATTTTGCTGTTTCTTAATGTTATAATATTGGCAACAAGACCTTCCATACACAATGTGTAGCCTAGTATGCCACAGACTTTATGCAATTGTTAAGATTCTAGAGAAGCATAGGAAATTACCCATTCTAATATATAAAGGATTTTGTTTTATTTTGTTTTTGGCCAGAGTATCTAGGATAGGTCTTGCTCTTAAACTGTTAAACTAGCTTTGCCATAGGACCTCACAATTTAATTCTAGATTAAATATACGGAGTGAAAGAATAACACAGATCTGCACATAGATTTGCAGGCAAATGTTTCTAGTAGCATTATTCATAATTGCCCAAATGCCTATCAGTGGTTACATTCTCAAAAAAAAAAAAAAACAAAAAAAAAACTGCTGCAGAAAGCATATTCTCTGTCACTCTCCTGACAAATATAAATCACTATTTTAGTTTTTAAATTATCTTATGTTTATCTTCTGATGTAGATTATAACTGTCATGGAGATAAGGATTATATCATACTTATTAATATCCAGAATAGCTAACAAATATAATGTCTAGAAAATACAATAGAGATCTTAAAATGGTGATTATAAAAGGACGTGTTGTTTATTCTTCAGGGTGTGCCAGGGCTGAAATTAAAGGATGACGTTGAATACACTATGTCAAATTAACATGCCTGTGTTGTTGTTTTTTTTCTTTTGTGCTTCCATTTGTTAATTTTACTGTGAATATATGCCCCAACCTTGACAGTTTCATTTCCTATAGTACTAATATCATAAAAGTATAAAGCACTGACCAAAGTAAATATATATTTCCTCCTATCCATGTATTTTCATTCATTCTACACAATGAGTAAAGTTAATCAGATGGAAAAATAAGTCCTCTGAAGGACATGCAATGTATGCTAGCATGACCTGGATAAAGAACTATTAGAAACAATAGTGTAGCTCAATATGCAGGAAGAACCATTAGAAACAATAGTGTAGCTCAATATGCAGGAAGTATACAGCCAATTCTGAGAAATGAGAGTGGCCATTGTATTCACAGATACAGGAGTTGATATATTAGACGACACCCACCGTCTACTCACTACAGTGTGCCCTTGTTAACTGGGGTTCTAAAATGCAAGACAGAAGCCCAAGCAGTTAGAATACTCCATTCTCCTTTAGTGGAAATTAGCTCTGCCATTTCTAAATCAGCCCAAATGTTTCTGAAATCCATTACATATCCTACCAGAACATAGTTTATCATAATGTGTCCCAAGTTTATTATCCATTGTTCAACATTGTGTTTCCTCTACAAAGCAAAACAACCAAATGCACTGTCTGCAGAGATTTTAGGATTCCAGATTCAGAAGTTTCCAGTGCCACTTCCTACATCCCTGGTTCATCCAGTCACTGTTTTCATTTGTCCTTTTTATAGGAGCTGTTTGTAAATCAAAATGACATGTTACTCTTTTCCTTTCAGCTCTATTTTTATTTTGTTTTGATGGGCCAGCTGGTAATTTGAGCAGCAGCCATCAGTTAAATAAGGCAAAACATTAGACTGAAGATAAAAATGTTAGATTTCCAACTAAGTATGTATTGAGTATTTATGAATATTTTAAAAGGTTGATAAATTTTAACTTGGTAAATATTTTTCCAAGGTTGTATATACAACTCCCTTGATTTATACTGTTGATAATATAAAAATAAGTGTTAGACTGGGAAACACAATGACAAAGAACCACTAGTGAGAGGAAGTCAAGCATTTATATGTAGCCAAGCAAAGAGAGGAAAAAAATAGTCAAACCAATTAGTCCAGTTGGCTAATGTTCTACTTAATGACTAATTGGGACAGCTGCACTGTTAGCTTGAGGGGTATCATCTAATGTAGATTGAACTGAACTTTCTCAATTATCCTGAATAGTTCCAGCATGCTACCATTTATTCAAGATGATGTGGCCTTAGTCTCATACACTTAACTTTGGTTTTATATTTAACTAGGGGCCTGGTGCACAAAAATTTGTGCACTCACGGAGGGTCCCTCAGCCTGGTCTGTGCCCTCTCGCAGTCTGGAACCCCTCAGGGAATGTCCACCTGCTGGCGTGCCTGGCCAGGCTGGGTGAGGGGCTGATAGCTGTTTGCAGGCTGGCCAAGCCCCCCAATGGTGACCCTCACCCCAGTGGGGTATGGCCAGCCTGGGTGAGGGGCTGAGGGCCATTTTCAGGCTGCCCACAGCTCCCATTGACCCAGCGTCCCAGTGAGGCTGGCTGGAATCAGGTTTTTGGAGTTTATTTATCTTCTATAATTGAAACATTGCTGCCTTGAGCAGAGGCCCGGCCGGCCTAGACAGGCAGTTTCAACTCCATTGCTGGTGCAACGGAAGCCTCCTATTTGCTCTAACTCCATGGCTGCCGGCTGCCATCTTGGCTGGGTTAATTTGCATACAGCACTCTGATTGGCTTGTGGGCGTGGCTTGATTGGTGGGCATGGCTTAGGTGTCTCTAAGTGATGGTTAATTTGCATATTATGCTTTTATTAGGTTAGATTGTATATCATTAATGGCTTGCTGGGATTATGTCTAATAGTGAATACTATATACATGAATGCTGTAATTGCAAAAATATTTGCAAGATGGACTGAAGCCTCTTTAAGGTGTGTATCTGCATGTTTCAAAGGTGATCTGTGTAACTCACTTTATAAAGGAGGACTTTATTAGTTGAATTATTGGAGTATTAATATCATTTTAGGTTTTAAAATTAGTCAATCTCAATATGTGATGTGAATAAAATTATCTGCAATCACAGATAAAAATAGGGTAAAAATAAAATCACACACCTCTGAGAACTTTCAAATCTTCTACTTGAATTTCAATGTTGAAGCTTCTCAAAATTAATCAGAATATATTAGAATATAATTATATAGCAATCCTTTATCCAGAAAGTTCAAATGCAAATATTACCTCTTTGCTGAATATAGATATTGATTAGGTAAGGGAAATGCAATTTAACTGAGAGTACTACTATTTTCTTACTCATTTATTCAAATTAAGGTAATGGCTGTCTAACTAATTAGCTGGAAACATGACATTCTATTATACATTAAATGTGAAAATTCTTCCCAGATTAAAGAACTCCAAGTAAAAAAAAAATATGACCTGAAGCCTCTGAAAATACTGATAGAAAGCTGATAATACCCACCAATTAAACAATAGTAATTTACTTTAGAAATAGTTTTGGTTAAGAAAAATGGAAAATTGGAAATAAATGGATTCCACTGTTGATTAGTTATTTAAAGGAAGGTTGTTATGATTGGAGGAAGCAGAGAAGAATGTGTCATATTCTCTGCTTAATCTTCACAACAATCTTGGAGTTGAGTTGCTGATGTTGAGAAATGATTATAGTTTACAAATTAAAATGATCAGACTATTAGATTGTACGTCTAATTACTACTACTATGAGATACTGTATTGTACCATAATAACTTCAGTAATCAGTACAAATATGCATACATACACATATGTAGTTCAATATAGTTTTCTTAACATAATTGTCCCCAAATAACAAAAAATAAATGTTAATAATTTTAATAATGTAGGCAAAAATCAATGAGTAAAATACAGTTCTTACAAACCACACCACCTAAGTTTTTCCATAATTTTGCAACTAGTGATTAACTTTCTGTTATTTTCTCTTTACATGTGAACAACATTGTATTTAACTCATTAATTAATAAACATTAGTGTTATGGATTTTCATGCCAAAGAGTCTTCACATATTTATTATTTTACAGATGGTTTGCTTTAAAAATGTGCATTTTAAGAAATCAAGATATCAACCTAAACTAGAGGTTATTAATTCTATTATAAGATCATTAATGTGAAGCTTTCAAAATGTAACTTCCTGTTTTAACTCTGTGGGTGATGACTGCATACAAATACACTCTCAGTCACCCAGAAACATCTTTCCTTTAGTGAGAGCTAAGTTACTCCCTCACAGATGGCCATGTAGCAGCAATCCTTGTCAGATGTAATTTTACCTAATTTCAACCTGCTTTACTGTAAAGCACGCCTCTCTCTTCCTACCTTACTTGTGATGATCCTCTAGTTCATCGTAAAAGACATTTAGCTCTTATTCTATCATTCATTATCTCCTAGAAACAAACCCAGTGGAACTAAATCTCATTCATCTTCGTTTCATCTTCCTGGGATTACACAAACTCTAATATTTTACTATTCGCTACTTTTAATATTAGGGTAATTAATAATGTCATTTTTTGCAGTAATGCGGTAGAAAAATGGTAGTGAAACAAGTCTTACTTTTTAAAAAATATTAGTTTGTACAACTGGGGTTCTGCTTTGAAAGCTTTTTTCTTTGGTTTGCAAGTCCAAATTCTTTTTGTCAACCCATCTATTAACAACTCAATTTCATTAATGAATTTCTCTTCTTTCAGACGATTCTAAAGCATGTTTTTGCAAGAAATATTGCTTCCATATAAGGCATATATAAATATGCTCATTGTATAAAAATATACAACTTATTTTATGTGGTAATTAGATAGTAAATGAGCATTTCAGTTATAATAGTTACTATATAAGACACTTTCAAAATGAATATTAAAATACTTTTACTAATGGCTTTGATTGACTCAAGCAAAGTTTCTGGAATGTCTAAAGTTTATAAATAAATAAATGTAGGTCCTCATTTGTGTGTGTGTGTGTGTGTGTGTGTGTGTATTCACTTAAGATAAAATAATATTTCTAGTGTCAGCTAAACATAAATTGAACTACTTATATGTAAAAAAAGAAAAATGATTAATTCAGTCTTTGATTTCTCAGATTTAAGTCTAGTAATTGTGGCTTTACATAGAATAAATATTTCTTATAGAATAAACATAAGCCTGTGGTGTTTAGATTGGCAGAAATAGGGAGACATTTTGGGCTATTAAAATGTAAATAAACTATTATTTGTATGGAACCTTAGAAGAGGTAAAAATGCTTATTCTATTTATGATATATCTACTTTCTGAGTCTCAGTGTCCTCCATTAAATACACAAATAAAAATCACACATTATTATTTGGAGATTAAATGCTAAATGCATATGGAAGACTATCTACATGGTAGGAAGTGTTCAATAAATGCAAGGTATTACAGAGCATGTGTATCTATGCAGGTAAAGAATTAGTAAGGCATTTGAAAATTTATTAAATTATATATTTATAGATTTCATAGGATATTTATTTTACTTAATTTAAAATGTAGATAGTAATTATCAGAGACCATTTTGTCTCAATCATTTGCTACTGAAACCGGTAAATGCAAGAATGTTCTGTTTTTAATCCCAACCCAATGTAACATGATTCCCTAGAACTTGCCAAAATAGAATTTGTCATTTCCCATCTCCCCAACTTTGAAGGTCATGTATACTAATACATGAATTTAATTTGTATCATTCTCTTTTTAAATTTTTCATGAATTAATCAGTTCAAAGGGAAAGATTTGTGCAGATCATACACTTGATGCTTAAAAATTCATGACTACAAGCTGGTTTTTGAAAGACAGCCATAATTTAGTTTTATGCTTGAATAAATTACAAGGCATTCAAGAAATGTTGTTTATCATTTTAGAAATTAGGCAACTCATTTCCCCCTCAGGAAAAAAAAATAGGTTGATTTTCTGTTTACTGAAGTTAATTAAAGTGCCAAATTATAATCTACTTACTCTTTGCTAGACAGGAAGTTACTTTAATTCTGAGTCTGTGGTAGTCATGCCAGAGCAATTAGTAATTAATTTCTTTTATTAACTTGTGGATTTTGAACTATAAGGTGTTTCATTTTATTCTGTATTCCTAATGATAATGGCACACAGTAGGTACTCAATATATTACATATGTACTATAATAACACTCTTACTGTTATTTACAGTCAATTTTCTATCAAGTGAATTGTAGGAAAATGTACCCTACATAAAATGATAAAACAAAGACACTGCACAAGTAGGGGGGTGGGGGGCAATAGCGGGATAAGGACACATATGTAATACATTAATCAATAAAAAAAGAAAAATAAATAAATATACTGTGTATATGTATATAAATATACTAGAGGCCTGATGCACAAAAATTTGTGCACTGGGCAAGGGTCCCTCAGCCCGGACTGCCCCGTCTCACAGTCCAGGATCCCTCAGGGGATAATCCTACTGATGGCTTAGGCCTACTTGGGGAGTGTTTTTTTGGGGGGAGGGATGGCAAAATGTTCTAAAGTTAAATTTTGATGATGCTGGTTTACTGTGACTATATTTAAAAACACTAAATTGTACACTTTAAATTGGTGAATTCTATGGTATGGAAACTATATTTTAATAAAACTCTTAAAATTATCAAAGTGGGTGATTATAAAGGAAAAGGCAGAGGGAATAATCTTTCATCTGATAGAACCATTACGTATCCTATGTGGTATGATACATAACAGTTTGAAACTTTTAGAACTCTATAAAATTTAAAAAGACATTTTAATTTCATACATACTAATTAAAAAAATAAAATTTTAAATCTAAATGTTACTACTTAGCCCCTGCCACCTAGATTCCTTTCATTTTCACTGATTTCAAGGAGCACAGTTTGTTGACAGAATTCTCTACTCTTACTTGTGGCTTTCAGAAAATTGCCACTATCTGGACTCCGGAATTCCCTCATCCATGTGTGACTCAAAGCCTTACAGACTCTCCCAGAAGACGCTGTAAAAGCATAAGCAAACAGGTATTACTTAGTAAATCATGCTGACCTCTGGATGCCTTCATTTAAAATATACCAAGGACATTCTGGCATTTCAGTTTCATTCAGTGTATTGCACCTTTGGGCCCAAGTGTCAGTCAGCCAACTAAGCTAACTGTTGGAGCTAATTCCATCCACACCAGACAGGAAATTATGTCCATGATTTCCACTAGTATATTTACTCATTTACATTTGGACTTATCTTACATTTTTCTAAATTGATGCAACATCCTTAGGATCCATTCCCATACTCAGTCTTCAAGTTTCAGTCCATAGACATTACCTAATCTTGCATATTTTGGGGGTGTGCATTGTACCTCCACATGTTACACTTTTATCTTACCAACCAAGGTATGTAGGACCTTAAATCTGGTTATAAATCTAGAAGAGATAGACATAATCCTGGAGAAAGATCAACAGTCTTTTTGAAGGCCAATAGCACAGAAAAAGATAGTACATGTAGTTCAGACAAGAAGAAAGAAACCTTTCAGGCAGATAAGGAAAGTCGGCCTCTTCTGGCAAAGGAGGTTTGGTACAATTAAGTGATTAAAAATACTCAGCTTTGTTGAAATATACCAATGGGACCCCACCTCCCTTTTCAAGATCATAATCTTGTCAAAATCTGAGTGCTTAATTTTTTAAACTATTCTCTTGTGCAGTTCGGTTGGGGTATTAATTGATCTACAATCAACTTCCCTCCATTGAAGAGTAATATCTGATGAATGTAGACATATGAATATACTCTGAAAACATTCACAAAAATCAGGATAACAAATACTTTCATCACTCCAAAAGTGCTTCTTTTCCTTTTTCTTTTTTGTTTATATATTCTTAACACAATCCCAGTGACTAGGGAATCACTGATTTGCTTTTTGCCACAATAAAATATATTTGCTAGAATTTACAATATGTTGTATTTTATAGATGTTTTGAGAGGTATTCATGCTATTATCATGTATCAATAACTTATTTGTGTTACTGAATAGTATTAATTGTATGAATACAGCACTATTTGTTGAATTCATTTAACTACTTGGATTGCTTCCAGCATGGAACTGTTGCAAATAAAGATGCTATAGACATCCATGTGAGCATATGCTTTTATTTCTCCTCTATAAACACATAGGAATAAGATGGTTCAGTGCCATACCAGTGGTTAAGAAACTACCAGACTGATTTCCAAAGTGCTTTTACCATTTTGCATTCATATCAATTGTGAATGACAGTTCTAATTGCAACATGTTATCACTGACAGTGTCCTTAGTCTAGTTGTACCCATTTTTATCAAATGTGTAATGGTAACCCACTATGGTTTTATCTGTGCTTCTTTAATTACTAATTATGACCAACATCTTTTCATGGGAATATGTGTGTTGTGTGTATGTGTGTGTGCGTGCGTGTATATATATACACACCTTGGTTAAGTATTTATCTAAATCTTTGCCATATTCTTATTGAATTATCTTATGAGTTAGTTGAAAGAGTATTTATATACTGTGAGTGAAAGTCTGTTTCTACTAGATGCTTTGCAAATATGTTTTCCTAGTCTGTAAATGATTTTCTTATTTTTTTTAGTTCTAGTAGTATTTTCTTATATTGCTTCAGATTGTTTTACATAGATGACTATGTTGTGTGTGAAAAAAATGATAGTTTTACCTTTTTTCTTTCTATTTCTTGCTGCCTTCTGCAGTTGGCTCAGACCTATCTTATCCTATATAATAAAAAGGTAATATGCAAATTGACTCTAACAGCAGAACAACTGGGAATGACTGGTCACTATGACACACACTGACCACCAGAGGGCAGATGCTCAATGCAGGAGCTGCCCCTGGTGGTCAGTGTACTCCCACAGGGAAAACTCTGCTCAACCACAAGCCAGGCTGGTGGCTGCCAGTACAGTGGTGATGGTGGGAGCCTCTCCCGCCTCCTCAGCAGCGCTAAGGATGCCTGAATGCAGCTTAGGCCTGCTCTCATCTGGCAAGTGGACATCCCCCAAGGACTTCCAGGCTTCCAGAGGGATGTCTGGCTGCCACCCTAGGCCAAATCCCTCAGGGGAGTGGGCCTAAGCCAGCAGGTGGACATCCCCTGAGGGGTCCCAGACTGCAAGAGGGCACAGGTCAGGCTGAGGGACCACCCCGAGTGCACAAATTTTTGTGCACTGGGCTTCTAATATTACAATAAGAAATAGATGTGAAAGTAGACTTCTTTGCCTTGATTCCTGGTCTTAGGGACTAAGCACATTGTAATTCATGCAGCTGAACATGTAAAGTACATTATAAAGTACAGAAATAGATTTTTCATAGGTATGTGTGAACAGTTTGAGTTTTATTTCTGCTGTGAGTTGATGTTGAAAGTGTAGTGAATTCTGTCAAGTTCTTTTATTACTATTTAGGGACATATATTTTATTGCTTTTGATATCATATTTTAAAGTAATTCAGTTTGTTAATAGATGAAACACATGTATTTATTTTGAAATATTAAGCTAACTTTGAATTTCGAGATACAAAACATTGTATTATATTATATGTTTTATATTATATTGAACTTTCTAATACTTTCTTAAGAAATTTTGCATTTTAATTCCTAAAGCCTATTAAGTCTGTAGTTATTTTTCTCTCCCCTTATAATTAACTTAGGCAGTTTTGGTATCTAGTGAATATTAGCCTTATAAAATGCATTAAAAATGTTCTTCTATTTTCTGGAATATTCTTTTAATAAAATTGGCATTGTTTCTTCCTTAAATATTTTTTAAATTAATTAGTGAAGTAAATGGAAGAGTTTTATTTACAAATTTAGTTATAATTTAGGTTAATTAGCTCTTCTTGAGTAAGCTATGGTAGTCTGCACCTTTTGGAATTTGCAAATTTCATCTAAGTCAAACTTTTGGCATAAAGTCATTCACAATATTTCCATGTTCATCCTTTCATGTTCTGTTGTTGTTATGTCCTCTTACTTTTGATATTGCTAACTGTGACTTCTGTTTTCCTTTCATTGTATCATATCATAATGTATTGGGGTCAGTGTTCCTCTGTGCAGTAAAATGAATGAGTATTCTGCTTTTATTGGTGGAGTATTTCATAAATGTCAATGTCAATTAGGCCCAATTTGCAATGTTGGGTCTTCGCTATTCCTAATAATTTTTTGTAAATGGGTTCTATCATGAAATGATCTTGTACATCTTTATAAAAGTACAATTAAACTCTGCAATAGGTGAATAATGATAAACACACATACACACAAAAAAACACAAATATGATCAAACCATAAACATAATTTCAAATAGAAAATGTAGACTTAATAATTCAAACTCTAACAATAAGCTGATAATGGAAATACATGAGAAAGACTGCTAATCTACCAATTTTATTAATAGATTTTATTAATAGCACGACCAAGGCTTTTGCTTGTTTGTAATTCTCACCTGAGGTGATATGTTTAGAGAGAGGCAGAGACATACAGAGAGAGAGAGAGAGAGAGAGAGAGAGAGAGAGAGAGAGAGAGAGAGAGAGAGAGAGAGAGAGGTGAGAGAGAAAACATGTTTCGGTTGCCTCCTATATGTCCCCCCAACTGACTGGGAATCAAACTTACAACCCAGGTGTGTGCCCTGACAGAGAATGAAACCCACTACTGTTGCTGTAAGGGACCGCACTCCAAAAAACTCGCCAGGGCCTCATGTTTTTGCTATTAAATTATTAAGTGATCCCCAGGACAAGAAAAAGAGTGGCAGAAAGCAGAAAAAAAAAAAGCTGAGAAAGAAAACCTGTAATAAGATCTAAAAGGCAAATATTCATGAATATGAAAAAAGCTGTAAGACCCAAACTTTGATTTCTATTTTATTTTATTCGCTTATCTATGCTTTGAGTTGATTTGGTGCTGAGGAATTTGTTGTAGCATGATAGGAGCATAAATTAATAAGGGATTATTTTTTAATTTAAAATCTGTTTTTCTACTAGAAAGCATAGAAGTAAATATGTATTTTTTCCTTGTCCTTCCAAAAATAATGAATTTAGGATGCTTTCAAAATATCTCATTAGCCATTTTCTTTTTCTTTATAAAATAATGTATAATATATATTTGTTTGTTAATCCTCAGCCGAGGATACTTTTCCATTGATTTTTCAGAGAAAGTGGAAGGAACAAGGAGAGACATAGAGAGAAAAACATCAATGTGAGAGAAACATATTAATATATTGCCTGCCCCACATGCCTGACCAGGGCCTGGTATCAAGCCTACAATCCCAGCATACTCTTGTACATGCCCTTGACCACAATTGAACCTGGTCGATGCTCTATCCACTGAGCAAAACCAGCTGGGGCATTAGCTAAAACCTTAACCAGACTGGTAACACACATATAAATCTAAAAACTCTCACAGTGCATTTCAGACACGAATCCACTGGCCTGCATGAATGCATGTTAATATCAGATTTATATTCAGATTTGGTAAGTTTTGTTTATTTTTCAAGTTCATATCAAGAAATATTTTTCAAATGATTGAACTCTAAAATTAGTTTTTCTTTATATTTAGATATAAATATAATGAGCACATAGAATAGAATTCCTATTCAATATCTTTTTAGAATAGTTTAGATTTGTATAGAATGTTTTCACCATGCATATGATAGTTTGATTGTACAAATAACAGCTGACTGTTTTAGTGTGACAATTCTAAATTATAAACATATTTGTAAATTGGCAACACAATCATTTATGGGCTAATTATAATCATTTTATAAAACATGGTAACTTTGCACTACATTAAGTAAATAACTGAAAATCCTTATTTGTTAAATTTGTTATGGTTTGTGATCATAACAACAGTTTATGACACGGACGTTGTCATTATTTTTAGTCATTAAAATTATTCTGCTTGCAACTCTAATTCATTTTTATTGTCAAACATCTTTATCATAGAAAATGTTCAGAAGTAATATTTTTAAATTTCTGATTTTGTTATATTTTCAAATATTTTAATGTTATCTTTGTCAATGCAATCAAGCCTAGAAAATGTATTTTCTTAGTTAGATAAATTTCTAATTTGGTTATGAAAGTAGTTCTACACTAACAATTTAGTTGTTGCTCTCCTAAATGTACCCCACATGGTTCTAGCTACCTTTTTCTCATGAAGTATTTCCTTTCTTATTTTTGAAAACATATAACTTTAAGTCATAAACCTGGCTGTAAAACTGCCTCACTCATGGCACTGCTCCGTATTGTCACCGATTCCACACAAATGCATATATCCCTGTACCTACAGCCATAAAGTACCAAATATTAATGAGTTGAAATTAAGGCCTTCATCTCTGTGAACATTTGAAAAGTTAATTTTATTTTCTGAAATCACAATGTGCTTTTCTAAGACTATCAACGTCAATGTTTTGCATCACAAGAAAATAAGATTTTGTTGTCTTTCAGTAATTTTAAGACAGGGATAAATAAATACATAATTTTATGGAGTTTATAAGTAACTGCTATGTAATTTTTATCAACTATTGGCACATCAAATTCTATTTACATGCTCTCAAAATGGTTTAATAGTGGATTCTTTTGTAATAGAATAAATATGTTCTTATTTACAAACAAATAATAGTGTCCACTGGTGGGATTTCTCTTTCATCCGTCACTCACTGACTTACTCCTTCACTGAGCTTGTGTTCAATGCCTGCTTTTATAGGCACATTTATAGGGAAAGGCAGGAACAAGAACAAACCATGCGAAGCTCTTGCTCTTCTTTAGTTTACGTTCCCATATACACGCATGGATGTATTTATCAGAGAGGTGTGTGGGGGATATTCCGAGTGGCAAATGAAATTTTTAAAAAGTGTGTAGTTTAGCATTATGCCTCGCACATAGGAAGTACTCTATTAGCGTTATGCCTACAACACAGGAAGTACTCAGTAAGCAGATGTCATTCTTACCATTATTGTCTTTCTTATACATAATTGAAACCTAGTCATACTCTTGATTATTGTCTGTCAAACATTGTGATAGTTCATCTTGAAGACCGCATGCTTTTTTGTATTATCCAGCTTTGCCATTGAAAGCCCAGGAACGTAGCTGGTATTCAATAGTCATGTCCAAAATTGAACTCTCAAGTTCCCTTTCAGCTCTAAAATATTGTGAGTCTCTGAAGAGTATTGAACTAGTGACTGGTGATCTATGCTCTGAAAGCAAGTCATTTGGGGAAACCACAGATGTTTCATTTATCATCAGAGGGACCTGATTGAATTGTGTGAAGTGTTGGTTTATCGACAGTGGTGTGGATATTGTTTACTGGTTTTCACAGGGTTAGCTTGTATCTCATTGTCAAGTTCAAAAGAAATCCAGCAGCTTCAATGAAACAAGATCACTCTCTTTTGTGAAAACGAAGCTGTAAAATAGGTATAGGTTAAGGTGACCAGATTTAAAGCGGTACACCATAGACTGGGGGCGGGGGGGGGGTTCTTTATTATTATTATTATTATTATTATTATTACCTAAAATATTACAAAGAGTAATCAAGACTTTTTTAAAATGCTGCGGGATGCAGGACAAACTGTTAAAAATCGGGACTGTCCCGCCAAAAGTGGGACTTCTGGTCACCTTAGTATAGATACCCCAAGAAGTGATCTCAACCTCACAGGAAAAGGGAACAAATCCGTGGTTATTATAAGGACTGTGCATGGCAAATGGTAAACCTGACATTCTGTAAGCCAGATTTGGAGTTAAACCAGATGCCATGCAATATTTATACCACACTTCTTTGGAGGGCTTCCATCTTTGCCAGCTCTGTTTTTCTGTGTCTCTAATGTTCACTCAATAACCTCAGTGTTTTATGTCTCCCTGAATATGCTTTTTGTGTGTTTATGATGTCTCTCTTTGAGGGCTGATCAATGTAAATGCGATCCTGAACTAAAACTCTGAGACTTTCCTCAAAGATTCATTTCAAATTGTTGTCTTGTTTTGAACCTTGAGTAAATCTTAATTCATTGTCTTCCACATAATGTTCCAATAGGTAGTCTAAACCTCCATCTTCCATTAAGAATTCTGATCTAAAGTGATTTGTAAAAATTTGTTTTCCATAGAATTGTTCCATTTTGTATATTAAATCAGATTTTAATTTCTAATTTCTCATAGATATGCCCACATCTTATACTTACCATAAATGCTTTGCCTCAGTGTATTCTATAAAAATAATAATTGATTAGTCACATTATTTAATAGACCAATACACTAATTTCATTCATATTGATTTTTAAGCTAATAGTGGTTCCCACCCAACTGGTACAGTTCCTAAGATGAGGGATGGGTGGGTTGAAAGGGAGAGGGGCTCTACAATATACGTAAAAGCTAGTCATTATTGACAATGCTAGTAGCCTTGTGCACGAATCCGTGTGCCAGTAGCTCACTACCACTTGCCTCAGTTCGCCACCCTGCCCACCACTGCTGGTAGCTCTCTGCCATTTGTAGCTCTCTGCCCTGCCCTCCTATAACTCTCTGCCTGCTGACCCGCCCTCCTGTAGCTCTCCGCCACTTGTAGATCAGTCATGATGTTATGGCGACCTGGCTAATTTGCATATTCTTCTATTATTATATTAGATTATAATAATACTAGAGGCGCGGTGCATGGACTCGTGTACCAGTGGGGTCCCTCAGCCTGGCCTGTGTCCTCTCACAATCTAGGATCTTTCAGGGGGATGTTGGACTGCCAGTTGCAGCTGGCCTGTGGGGATCAGGCCGAAACCAGCAGTCTGACATCCCCTGAGGGATGTAGTAATGTATGAAGTGTCAGGCAGCCATGGAGGAGCCTAAACCCAGGCTGGGCACCGTGCTGCTCCTGCTCTTCTTGGTCCTACTGCACCTGATGCTGCCACTGCTTGGTAGCACTGCCACAGAGGTGAGAGAGGCTCAAGCCACCTCAGCTGCACTTGCCAGCCATGAGCCCGGTGGCATCTGGCACCCATTGGTCAGCTGAGTGGTCCTTCCACTGTGGGAGCACACTGACCACAGGGGGGTGGGAGTGGGGGCAGCTCCTGCATTGAGAATCTGCCCACTGGTGGTCAGTGCATGTCATAGCAACCGGTTAACTGGTTGTTCAGTCATGTAGGTATATATATATATATATATATATATATATATATATATATATATATATATATACTAGAGGCCCAGTGCATTAAATTCATGCATGGGTAGGGTCTCTAGACCTGGATGATCATGGCCAATTGGGACCTTCCTTACCCAGTTGCCAGCTGCCAGTCAGGACATTGCTTTGTTCTGTGCCAGCCCCTGGTGGTCAGCACATGTCATAACGAGTGGTTGAACTCCTGAAGGGACAATTTGCATATTAGCCTTTTAATATATAGGATAGTCTTAATCATGACATATTGTTGTTTGGGTTTCTTGTTTTTTTATGACCCAGGTGACCATATTGAGTTTGTTCAGGACCATTTCCATTTACAATGATTACATGATATAATTATTACCACTTATTTTATTCTCAAAAGTACTTTTGTCTGGATGACAAATTCTATGGTAACCCATTATAGAGCACTCAAGTGGAGGCAAATTTCTCTGCATTTTTTGGATCAACAGCATGCCTTATGTTATGCTGAGTCTTCTAGAAATATTTTCTCTATGAAGAAGAGGACTTTATTCACTGTCAATAATACTTTTGATGATAGTCTATAATGTGCAACTATAAATCTAAGGATGACTATGGATTGAAATTGAAATAGTAACATAAAATACCTGGTAGTCACACATTTCTTATTGAGTTTCTATTTTCAGAGAAAACTACTGTTATATAAAGTAATTAACATTGCCTTACAGAAGACAATTGATAATAGAATACAAAAGAAGAAGGGATGTGGATGTATTCTCAGTCTGGAAAGCAGATCATAAGCCTGCCATCATTATTTTTCTCCTATATTGCAAGTTTGTCCTCTTTATTTCCATCACGCCCTTTTCTATTTCCTTTTAAAAATACAGTTGACTTGCTTTCAGGTTAAGAGGAGAAGAGGAAGACATGGGCAAGATGAAGTCAATATTAAGTTCAGTAATCAAATGTAAAACCAGGACATGATTCTTACTCATATTCCAGTTCATTAATATTAACTTGTTCGTTTGGAAAGGACAAACAGATGTTCAAGGGGAATAGGAAATGTAGGAGGCAACTTGGTGAAGAGAAATGGACCAAGCATAATTATAGATGAGCTTCAAGCCTTAATTTTACCCCTGCTATCTGTATGACATTGAGATAGTTTCTTATTGAAATGTCCTGATACATTTTTCAACATTCCATGAAAAGTTAAGTGCTAATTGAACCAAAAGCTTAACATATACCTTTTGTGGAAAGACAAAGAGGTCTTTTATGAAAGATATTTTCCTCCTGAAATGAGAGAGGAGTGATATGAATGAGGGAATTTTCTGTTGGTCTTATAATCAGTGTTAGAATCAGAGACATTGCTGTATGTATATAACTCAATAACTCAGACAGTTATAGTTTTGAGGTAGAAGAGTATCTTGTGAGTGGCCCTTACCTCAATATTGTGACAATCATTTAGAAATTTTACTCAGATTTTCCTAATAATAGATTGAAAAATATAGAACAGTTATCAACAAGTCAATATTGACTAAAGTTTTAACAAATGACATAATTTTTGCTGGCTCTGATTATAACTTATTTATTGATATTAGAAGGCATTTCCTTAGGATAAGTAAGTTAATTTCAAATTTGTGGTTTCTTTTAAAAATCAACAGTAGTATGAATATAATTGCCATCCTCTTACTTCAGACAAATATATTAGATAAAAACATCATACTCCCATTATTGCCTCCTAAAGAATTAATAATAAGTTTACTTTACAATTTTCTCTATTCTCATAGCAGGAAAATGCTTGAGTTTGGAATGTTCACTTTTTCTGTCACCAAATATTTATTGAATTTATTATGTGCCATGCACTGTGTGGCACTGAATTTAATATATGTATTTGATGATCAATTTCATGTATACACTTTCTTAAGAAACAAAAGGAGAAACAACACCAACAAAAATTTGTGAAATCCTCCCGTAAAGACTAGACAATTCTAAAGTTTTAAAAATCTAATTTCATTCCTAAATTTTGTTTGCTGCCTTTGCTCTCTAATCATTGGCTCATTCATTGCATAAAAAGGTTATTGGTGAGTTAAAAAAGGAAGGGGGATACTGGTGGTGATGGGCATTTGAAAGACAAATCTAGTATCTGTAGATTTAGTATAGCCCAGACTAATAGGATTTCTCTCACTACTGTAGTGACACTACACAAACTTTCAGAAGAACCTGCCTAACTTCTGTCCTGCATATGATCTGTCCATATTGCTGTTTTATTCTCACCTACTTATTATGCACGATATGATGGACCTCTCTCCTACTGAGTAAATTTGAGGATCATATGTGTGCAGGAATGAATTAATGCTTATATTTTCTCAGCCCATTTCAAATCAATGTGGTGTGCAGTGGTCAGGAGAGATTTCTCTGTCCCTCTGATGGGCTTCCTCCTGTTCAATGAGTTCTGTGCAACGACCCGTGTGACAGACATCTTTCATCCCTGGCTCACAAAAATTTAGTTCTGAATAGCATTCTTTTTAGTGTATTGAATTCAACAGATGGTACCAAATGGCCAATATTTTAAACTACTTCCTGGGGGTTGATTTCCAGCAGAGCCTCCTTATCAGCCTTGTTCTCGTGGACTTCCACTGTGAGTTGTCATGTGAGCAGCACCCATGTTTCCCTAGAAAGTGTAATAGTGCATATAAATAGACATATGAATATCATAATTTCTTCTCCTCTGCTTGGGGTATCTTGAAGCAATGCTTGTATTTAAATCATGGTCTTCCAGTTCAAATTTTATCTTTTTGCAATTCAGTTCACAAAAGAAAAAGGTATAGGTAGTGATTTTGTCTTAGCTATCAACAGACCTTTGACAGACGCCCTCGTCTTTGTTGTCAGGCTGGAACGTTCTACAACATTCTGGAGCTGAGTGGAAAAAACATCCTTCACACAGTGCTCATGAGTCCCTGAAGTCTTTATTGGGACTCAGCATACTTTCCCGCTTTCATGAGAAGAAAAAGGAGATTTATATTAGAAGCTGTAGTGAAAAATGTCTACTTCAAATGCACTCAAAAGACTTTCCAGTTGTTTTATTGCAATTCCAGGTATCCTCGTGTCACTGAAATAACTTGGGCTAAGCAAAGTAGACAGTCCTCTAAATCTGTGGGAGGCCACCTTGAAAAAGACGATGGGGATATAAACAGGTGATATTCTGCGGTTGTTATTCATGTTACAGTCAGAGCTTTCTAGTAGTAAGTTACTACTAAGTAGGTGTAAATATCTGAACAGCAATAAAAGATGAGTACCTACCATATATCTGTAACCTGTAATTCCACACTAATAATTCAAGCACAAGGTCAATAGGGCCAAATATATCAATATTCACATTTTCTACATAAAAATATATTAAAACTTCAGTAAACAACCTTTCAGTGCCATAGTAAATAAAACAAAGTCTTACCCGATGTTTAAAATAATTGTAAAGCTAGAAGTTACTTCCAACAAGAAATGCTGATTTGAAAATTTGCAGAAGATATTAATTTTATATAGAAATTAAAATGAATTATCAAAAGTAGTTAGTTAAATATTTTCAAATGGATGACCCATAGCCATACCTGAGTTCTGAGTCCCTTCTTTTTCCTATTGATTATTCTTCTCTGAAAGGAAGTTGGCTGTAGCAATCTTCACATATACATACACATATGTGCGTGCCATATTTCTCACTAGCTGCTTGCCTGCATGAGGATGAGTGCTCAAAATTACTAGGGTGAGTACACATATGACAAAATATGTGTCTCAAACACATATGACAAAATATGTCAAAAATATAGATAATCTATAGCACATACTTCAGGCACTGTCCTTTTAAACATAAATTTTATTTTCTTGGTTCATTACTACAATTATGGCCTTCTGCAACAGATGGGAGGATATAGTATAAATGACTCAAGGGGCTTATGGCTATATATCCTAGTGATGAAGTTTGTTATTTTATTTTATTTTTAATTTACTTTAGAGAGGAAGGGAGAGGCAGAGAGAGATGGAAACATTAATTATGAGAGATAATCATCGATCTGCTGCCTCCTACACACCCCTCACTGGGGACCTAGCTCAAACCCAGGCATGTGCCCTGATAGGGAATCTAAACATGACCTTCTGGTTCATGGGTCAATGCTCAACCACTGAGCAATACCTGCCGGGCCTGGTGATGAAGTTTTGATGATCTGAATCTCTTCTGTTTGATAAATGAAAATGCAGCTTTACATTTGGGTTTAATACTAGTGGAATCATTCCACATTATCTTTGCCTCAAAGTTTCTTTTGCTTAAAGGAAATAAAACAATCACTATACCTGGCTGAGGATGTCTGATGAACTCTTGTCATTTTGTCTCTTGGAAGAGAGAAAAAAATAAGAGGCTGGGACTGGCTCCAATTGTGAAGTAGGGGAACATAGTTTTTGGTGTACTTCGCTGGCTGTTTCTAAATATTCCCTTGCCTCTTCTCATGCCAATCCGATGGATTAAGGAAAAAGTTCAATAGAAGAAATCAGAGATGATGCTGGGTAGGAAAAACAGCTCATAATGTTCACTTAAGTGTTTAGGAAGTAAGGCTGAGGCCATAGAGAAATCAGAAAATTATCAGAAACCCATTCCAAGTAGTAATAATACCAAAATGCTTCCAAGCAGCTGATTACTTTCCAGGCAGCATTCCAAGTGCTTTACATATATTAACTTATTTAATACTCATGACCACCCTATGATTAAGTTATCATTTTCACTCACATTTTATAAGCAAGGGAAAGAGCCCAGTAGTAAAAAAAAAAAAAAAAAAAGCAAGCTCATGCACGGAATAAATGAGGGAATTTGTATTTGAACCCAGACAGGCCGGTATCAGAGCCCCTGGGTTTATCCACTACACAGTGTTGCTCCTAATGGAGCCTGGTCAATGTCAGCATGAACACTACTGCAGAGGAGAACATGATCAGACCACTAATTAGCAACAAGCAGGCTCAGAACATAAAAACAAACAAACAAACAAAAAACCCAGCAATCTGTAGGATTGAAGGCATAAAAAGAAGGAAAACATATCATCGTGCAAGCACAAGGGCTGCCCTAAAATAAACACCAATTATCTTTTGAATCAATAATAATAAAAAGAATCATCCAAGCTGCATTCTGGGATGAGATCATCACTTTCTCCTTCATCTATTGAGACTGTCACCCCATGGGAACCACTCCTGAGGAGCAGAACCTCTGAAAATCGCACACCTGCCCATCGGGGGGCAAGGCTGTAGGGTGGGACGGAGGCTGCTTCCATTTACATCCATTAATATTCCTCCTGTGTGCTAGAGCCCCAACCTTCTGGATGTTTCCCTGGAATCTCTAGATGCCCAGTGCTTTCCCAATACTTCTTGCTCTTCAGAAACTCAGTCAGCAGGTGCCAGGTGCTGCTATGGGTGATGGCCATGATTTTTGAACAAGAGAGAACCTTGTTCTTACACTGATTTTTCTATTTAAGAGATGAAAGGAAGAAGAAAAGAAGGAAGGAAGGAAGAGAAGAAGGAAGGAAGAAAGGAAGAAAGGGATTTAAAAGTTTCAAATATTGCTAATATCTCATTCTGAGAATGAGATACATTCATGTGATAGAGAGCCATGAAGAGTTGGGAGACTGACTTAGGCGGGGTCCATTAAGAAGACCTTACTGATATTGAACTTCAGTCTTGATTTTCAGTGATAGTCATCTCAAGACCTGAAAGGAGAGACTTTTAGCACATGCCAAGGCCTACGATGCTGACTAATATTTTCAGGCTTTCTAGTGTATTTTGAAGACTCTTTTTAGATGGAGAATTTCAGATTAATACGTTCAGCCTTCTGCAAAAAGAACCATGAAAACTGGCTTTCTCAGCCTCCTTAGCATCTAAACACAGGCCAGTGACGGTGGTTTTACCAACCCAACTCCCAGCCCAGGCCCAGGAGGCTATAGTTCACAGGTGCTCCAGATAGGGAGACAGCATCTGCCTGGGGCCATCATTCTGCTGCAAGGTTTGGGCCTGAGCAGTCCAGTTTTGGGACAGTGTTAGCTGGCAGGCGGATTTTCTGCTCGAAAAGTGTCAACAGCACAGGCTGCCGTAACAGCCAGACTGCAATCCAATTTCTGGTGCCAATGCAAACAGCAACATCGGTTGCACTTTTTTTCATTGTATCAGTTCTCTGGCACAGTTTTCCCTATCATTTTTCAAAGCTTAGTCTTAATCCTATATCTACAGCACTTCTAACAATCTGAGCCCAATGTCCTTTACGGTTTAATTAACCAGAGTGCGATCCCACTGCTTATTATTAAAAGCTCTCATTGAATTTATGTACTTATATGCATAGCTTTTGGACATGGACAATAGTTTGGTGAAATCCTGGGGGTGGGGTGGGTATGCGCTGGGCAGAGTGGTGTAAGGGGGATGGGTAAAAAAAAAAAGAGTGGACTTAGTTCAGGCACAACGTAAATGGCAATATGGCTCTGTTTTTTCTCCAACCTGAGTATTCTACTAGTCCTGTCCTTTCTTATAGTCATTCATGTCTGACTTTAACTTTGCATCTTTCCTTTCCCCTAATTCTTTCAAAATGTATTTTCTAGCCTAGCTGGTGTTGCTTAGTGGTTGAGTATCGACCTATTGAACCTGGGGGTCACAGTTTGATTCCTGGTCAGGGCACATGCCCAGGTTGCGGGCTCAACCCCTAGTGGGGGTGTGCAGGTGGCAGCAGATCAATGATTCTCTCTCATCATTGATGCTTCTCTCTCTCCCTCTCCCTTCCTCTCGGACATCAAAGATAAAACAACAATAAAAACCAACTATTTTCTAAGTGTAACTCAGATAATGCTAAGGAAACAAAATGTAAAGAGACCTTCTAACAAATCTTTTGTGTTTTCACATTTTCCCATAACACCTCTGTTATAGATCTAATATAAAAAACCTGTACTTTCTCCTTACTGGTCTTCCTCAGCCTCATCTTGCTTTAAGTTGTGCCTTTTTGCTATATTTCCAGAGTGGGTGGGCAACACTGAGATTCTTCAATGTTTCTTTCCCTTCTGTACACCCTAAGAAAGGCAGTTCTGCTTTTCTGGAGTGAAGGATACAGGGCAGCACTCAGCTGGTGGCCTTTTATGCCTGCTTACAACTTCCTTTCCTGAGGTCTAAACTTCTTAGAAAACATGGCATTCTTATTGCAAAGCAGAGCCAGAGAAGAATCTTAACTCCCAACACATGGAGAAATGTACAGGCATGGCTCATAATGCCAGATGGCAGTTGTCATAAGTTTCATTCACCACTTAGGGAGAAGTACAGGGGTCACACATCTGAACTGACAGAGGGACCTAAAGAAGCTTCGTTCCCACCATCATCACCTAAACCCAGAAATGCCTGGTTTAGTTGTAACCAGACATTTTACTATATCCATTAGCTGGAACTACTTACCATTGATGTCTAATCACCACAGAGCAAAAGGACAACTGTTTTTAGACATGCACATACAGAATGCTGTTCATGGTGCTTACCTAGCAAAACCAGAGGCTCAAATGTTTAAATACTGTAATAGACTCCACTTTTTTTTTTAACTGTGTCAGGGAACAATTTAGACACAGATAGTCATTGGCTGTGATTTTCAAAGTTTTTAGCAGCTATCTACAGACAAACACAGCTCAGTGTAGACAAAACTTTAAAAACGAAGACACCTACATAATGTAGACACATTTATAAAAATAAGACAAAGGTGTCACAAATGCACTCTTGCCCTCAAAGAGTAAAATGAACTTGATACGTTCTAGTGTTTTCATTTAGTGGAAATATAGCCATCATCAGTTTACTTAATTCAAACCCCAATGTAGAGTCAAGCACTGTGATCTGAAAGGCACTACTTTGAACTCTGCCTCTGGTATAGTACCGGGCAGATCCATTTTCAGGCGGGCCAAGGAACCATAGCGTCGGGTCATGCTGTCTGTAGAAGGAAAATGTTTACAGGGTCTATACAGTCATTGGCCAACAACTTGCACAACTCAGTTTAGGCATCAATTACGGTCAGCTTATTTCTTAACAACACCCATTTTTTAAAATTTTGTTTTATTGCTTAAAATATTACAAAGAGTAGTACATATGTCTCCTTTTTTCCCCCTTGGCCGGGGAAAGGTCCACGGGACAATGCCCATTTTTAACCAATGTGTAACTATAGTTCTCTGCCTTCCCATATCACTCAGACTTGGAGAGCAACTCAGAACAGACGCTTTAACTTCTCTGTTTAGTGTCTCACTAAGATTGTCTCTGTTCACAACATTTCTTTTCGGGGGCATAGAAAACAGAGAGAAGGGTAAATCTAACATCTGTGTCTGAACTACAGAAAATGAAAGAATGCTGTAGGGAAACATTTTCAGAAATTCACTTCTAAAGTGTGATAATTAATTTTCAGTTAACAATTTGAACCACATTTAATAACAGTTTTGCACTATTTTACACATACTCTTAGCAGCAAAGGAGTTAACAAAACACTTATTTTTATTTAAATGATATTCTTTTAATCAACCTTGTGAAATAGTCATTAAAAGTCTCACATGTTTAGAAACAAGAGCACATTAATAGGAATGCAATTAAGTACATATTGTTTTTGTCCTTTAAAGGAAGTTAACCAGACGGCATGAAATCTTCCAAAAGAGATTCTAAACAAACAATAGACGTTTAATTAATATGAACCCATTAACTCACTAAATATATAGTAACTCACTCATTAAACTTAAGGTAAATACTGATTTGAGATGAATTGTGTATTCCTTTTTACATTTATTTTGCTTGATTGTTGACATGGTTAATGGTGATTTTGAAAGATAAAACTTTAAAAAATATAGATGGTCTGTATTTTTTTCCTCCAGTCTTAAAATAGGACTTGATATTGGTTTCACAGAAAGTAAAGAATTCAATGACTCATATAACAATAGTAGCAACAACTGAATATTTTAGACTCTATTTAAATCTAAATATTACATTAAATATACTTATTAATATAAGAAGCAAATAGTGATTTTTCATCTATTAGTACAATAACATGAATCACGCAGTAATAATTCCAGGCAGTTTTAAATTACTTTTAAACTTTCTTATTTATGCTCCTATGCTGTTTATAGCAAAATTGGGTCATATACCTTTTCCCCTTTATCTGATAAGATGATAATTTTTGTCATTTGATTAAAATGAACATGGAGTGGAGACAGAATAGGAGAATACAGGCCTAAATAGATATATCACTCAGGGTTGTAAGAACAATTTACATGAAGTAGATCTCTCAGACAGAGCATTTAACATACATGATGATAGCCTGCTTGTTTCTACAACTCTTAATATTTTAGTGTGTTTTTTAATAAACTCAAGGTATACAATTTATGTATACTATTGCAATTAAGTTTTTATCAGTTTAAAATAGGTTGCTGTATTTTATGTAAGCTTCATGGTAACCACAAAGGAAAAATCTATAGTAATTACACAAAAGATAATGTAAAGGAATCAAAGCACACCAGTACAAAGAATCATAAAATCACAAAAGAAGACCAGCAAGAGAAGAATTAAGAGGCAGTGTATTTATAAAACAGTCAGAAAACAATTAACAAAATGCCAATACTAAGCCCTTACCTATCAATAATTACTTTAAATGTAAATGAGTTAAATTCTCCAATCAAAATACATAGAATGGCTGAATGAATAAAAACAAGATCCAATAATGTGCTCCCTATAAGACACTCACTTTAGCTTGACAAACACAGTGTGAGAGTAAATTTTAAGCAAATTGTAACCAAAAGAAAGCAGGGGTAACTATACTTATACCATATAAAATAGACTGTCAGCTGAAAATGATCAAAAGAGGTACAATAAAGCCATTATGTAATAATAAAGGGGTCAATTCACCAAGAATATATAGCAGCCCTAACTGGTTTGGCTCAGTGGATAGAGCGTCAACCTGCGGACTCAAGGGTCCCAGGTTTGATTCCGGTTAAGGGCATGTACCTTGGTTGTAAGCACATCCCCACTGGGGGGGTGTGCAGGAGGCAGCTGATCAATGTTTCTCTCTCATAGATGTTTCTAACTCTTTATCCCTCTCCCTTCCTCTCTATAAAAAATAAATAAAATATATTTTTTAAAAAAGATATAGCAATTGTAAGTAATCACTTAATGTCAGAGTACTATTAGATACATATAAAGTGCATACTAACAGAATTAGAAGGATAAATAAACAGCAATACAATAATATTGGAGGACTGTAATACCCCATTTTCAACAATGGATAGACGTTCAGACAGAGAATCAATAAAGAAATAGTGATTTTGAACAATACTATTGGACAGAGAGACCTAAGAGGCATATTTATAACATAGGTTATTATTCATCCACAAAAAGTAAGAAATCCTGCCTTTTGTGACAATGCATATGAAACTTTATATTTATATTGTATATTCTAAGTAAAATAAATTAGAGAAAGATAAATATTCTATGATCTCACTTACACATGGAATCTAAAAACTTTACATTCATACAGTAGAAACAGAATAGATTAGTGGTTACTAACTTCCCTAAAATATAGAAATATGATGAAACACATGTTCTGTATAACAAAAATGATTTAGAAAATATTGTCATAGATGCAACCAGAGTAGTCAATATTCTCCTGTGTATTACCCCATGACATTGACTTAGTTTTGCTACCATTAGCATCTTATTCAATCTTTATTTTTAAGCATATTAATGCTTCTTTACTTTTTTAAAAATATATATCTTTAGTGATTTCAGAGAGATAGAAACATCAATGATGAAAGAGGATCATGGATTGGCTGCCTCCTATATGCCCCACACAGAGGGTGAAGCCCACAACCTGGACATACACCCTGTCAGAGAACTAAACCCCATGACCTCCTGCTTCATAGGTTGACATTCAAGTACTGAGCCATGCTGGCAGGGATCCTAATACATTTTCAATTCAGAAGCATCTTCATGAAATTTAAGCCTCCTACACTCTTAAAAATATTTTACTAGTATAATTGAGTTCACTCTCTATATCATTAGAAATGAAGTCAGATCAGCAAGATTTCTCTAAGCAGTATATCTAGTGTTCTGAGATGTTCAAGTAAGCAGAAACCATAAATATCTTTCTTTAGCTCACAACTTGTAACTAGGAAAAGAAGTTATGTTGGCTTGATACAATAAGAGATATCTATAAGGCAGTAAATAGTAAAAAATTAGTTAACATTATAATGGCATATAAAAGTGCTATATGGACTATAGAAACACTGAGCCCATTAGAACACCTACATGGCATGACCAGTTTATAAGATTCACATTAACTGCAGAAGAACATGGTTGTAAGATATATGTGAAATCTTTAGTATCCATCTGCCCACTTAGAAGAACAGTAGATTAAATTCTGGAATTATGGTGCCCATATTCTTCCATGTACTTATTCTTCAGGTCATAAACTTAGCAAAATTGTACTCAGCATGGTTTATTGTAATTTACTCCTGAATTCTAAGACACAGGGACAACCATCAAATAAATAACAAAAATCTATTGCAATGGATATGTACAAATAAAATATGCATTGATAAGTAAATAATAAAAATATCATTGAGTCTCTCAATTTTGTCACTGAAGTAAATCTTACTAAATTGTCTGTAAAATCTCATTTTTCTCAAAAGAAATAAAGTTTTACCTTATTTCTCAACTATTCAACATTCAACTTTGAAACTCTAAAAAACATTTTTAAAGCGAGGATAATTTGCTATATAATCACCAAAGTTGCTTTTAATTAACCAGTTAGTTATATAGGCATTTAACTATTTTAATTAAAAGAAACTCCATTGCTTATGTGTTAAAAAAAGAGAGATATTACTAAAGTGAATTAAGCCTTTATTTTTTAAGTTTCAAGATTCAATCACATTCTCATTTTAAACACAGATTACTTTTTAAAATGATTTCGTTCAATTGTTATAAAGTATAAGTGAGGATAATGCCTAATGTTCTGTTGGTATTTCTAATCCTATGAGGCCCTTTGTGTATCATCCTGTCAGCAAGGTCTGGTCTCCTAGCTCATGAAATAAGCTATAGGACTTGGTGAGTATAATGATGAATTGGACCACACATCCTCAACAAGCATCACTGCTGAGTGACCATTAATAGATATTCATGTGTAGTACACACTGAGTGGCCAGGTTATTATGACCACTTGACGTTTGTAAGCAAATCTTAACTAACAAAAGCGTAATATTGAAATTAACCGTTTCTCCGGGACGGGGTAAACCATGCCCACCAGCCAATCAGAGCGGCTATATGCAAATTAGCCCAGACAACATGGCGGCCGCCACTCACGAACCTGAGTAAAGGGCAGCTTCCATTGCAGCAGGAGTGAAAGTGAAACTGCCGCCCGCTCCTCTATCCTGGCTCAAGCAAAACACATGTTTGAAACAAAATAACAATCATAGAATCCTCGGGAGCTGAAGGAAACAGCAGGCCAGGCCTAAGTCTAAGAGTAACACCCACTAAGAGTAATATTGTCTCATTATAGACCTCCCGAGGTGAAGCAGAGAGGAGGCTTTGTAGGCTGGCTTAAAGGAACAGTGTATCAATTATAGAAGATAAACAAACCCCAGAAACCTGCATCCAGCCAGCCTTGCTGGGAACATTGGGTCAATGAGAGCTGTGGGCAGCTTTAAAGCCTGAAAGCACCAATCAGCCCGTCACCCACGCTGGCCACCACCCAATGGGGGACATTCCTGGGGTGCTTGGCCAGACTGCAAACAACCATCAGCCCCTCACTCAGGCTGGTCAGGCACGCCAGCAGGTGGACATCCCCTGAGAGGTGAGAGGGCACAGGCCAGGCTGAGGGACCTCCCAAGTGCACAGAGCAGCTGCAGGGCGGAACAGCGCAGGACCCAGGACCCAGGACTGGGAAAGAGGCAGCAGGGTTGGCGGCCTGCTTGGCGGCTCCCCAGGTCCTTTGCGGGGCATCGGGGAGTGGGAAAGAGGCGATGGGGGCCCGGGGCCTGCTTGGCAGCTCCTCAGGCCCTTTGAGGGACACCGGGGAGCAGGAAAGAGGCGGCGGGGGGTCAGCGGTCTGCTTGGTGGGCTTCCCAGGCCCCTTTCAGGGCACCGGGGAGCGGGAAAGCAAGGCAGCAGGGTACCGGCGAGTGGGAAAGAGGCGTCAAGGGGTCGGCCTGCTTGGCGGCTGCCCAGGCCCTTTGCAGGGCACAGGGGAGCAGGAAAGCAAGGTTGCAGGGCCTG
>PVJC01001937.1:7402-85727 GCA_004026665.1 Murina feae | reverse complement strand
TTGTGATCCTCTCGTCTGCTGTTGGATGTCTGTATAATATTCTTTATTTCATTCAGTGTATGCTTAATTTCTAGTTGGTCTTTTATCATATCCTTGAGGGTCTCATTAGATTCATTGAGGGTCTCACTAAATTTGTCGGCAGTCTCTAGAAATTTCTTGAAAAACCTAATAACCGTGGTTTTGAACTCTATATCCTGTCGTTTTCTTTCCTCCATTTCTGTCATTTGTCACCTGCTTCTTTGTCTCTGCATTTTGGCTGTGTCCCTTGCTGAGTTAGGTGATCACTGCGAGGGATTAACCTCTAAGCCACTTGGTTATGAGTCAGCTGTGTCTACAGTGGGAGAACTTCTGTGCTGGAGACACCCTTATGGGGCTAGAGTTGTTTCAGTGGGGCTTTTATGCTTACTGCATCTGCCCTGAGTGTGTTCCTTGTGGTTCTGTTTTGTTTAAGTTAGTCCCACTCTGGCCACTGGGTTAGGCTGGCTCCTGTATCTTTAAGGAGGTGTTGAGTTAGCCTTTGCCTTAGGCTACTCAGTCTTTTATATGCAAAAGCCTCTGAGGCAGCTTGGGAGGGGCGGGGCCTCAGGGAGTTTGCAGGGCAGGGCGGAGCAAATAGCTATGGCGCTTCTCAGCCCTGCGCTGAGAGACACCAGGTCTCTGTGTCCCACGGTAATTGCTGCAAACAACACTGAGAGAAACCTGCTTTGGATTTTCTCCTGGTGCCAGTCAGTCCCCCTTCTCTGGGTGTCTGGGTCCTCAGAAACTCGCCTGGAACTGGAGTTCAGAGCTGCTGGGAACTTGTGGCTCTCTCTGTTTTGGAAAAGAACTGTAACCTCCGGCACCAGCCCTTTCCCCGAGCCCCGTGCGCGCGCCTCCGTAACTCTGTACTTTGCTTCCACCACTCCTCTGAGTCTCAGGCTCTTTTCTAGTTGTAGGATTTTCACTCAGCCAGCCTTCCTATGGGTGCGAGTGGTGTCCGTGTGTTCTTTTCGTGGTTTTTCTGAAATAGTTTTTCACGGCTGCATTTACGGTGTTTACCTTATGCCACCATCTTGCTGTCTCTCTGGTTGATTCTTATATGTGTCTTGACTGGGGATTAAACCCCCAAACTTGGTGTATCAGTGACAACACTCTAACCAACTGAGCTACTTGGCCATGGCCTGAAGGACCTTTTAGATTAATTTAGAAATCTGGTTTCTAGTTCTGTAACTTCTTTTTTTTTAAATGTATTTTATTGATTATTTTTATTTTTATTTTTTTTACAGAGAGGAAGGGAAAAGGACAGAGAGTTAGAAACATCATTGGGAGAGAAACATTGATCAGCTACCTCTTGCACACCTCCCACTGGGGATGTGCCCGCAACCAAGGTACATGCCCTTGGCAGAATCGAACCTGGGACTATTCATTCTGCAGGCTGACGCTCCATCCACCGAGCCAAACTGGCCAGGGCTAGTTCTGTAATTTCTTTGGGTAACCTTGTCAGATTCTCTCTGTATACAATGTATACAATGGATTTGAACACATTAAAAGTTCTTGCAGCTCTTATAGTCAAAGGTTCTATGGAGACTTTAATAAGAAGCTAACAAGAGTCAGGATTCTTTTTAATTGCACATTACAAAAACCCAACTCAAACTAACCTAAACCAAAGAGGGAATATATTAGTTCAGTAACAGAAAAGCTGAATTGCAGCCTTGCTTTATGCATGGCTTTATCCAGAGTCTTCTTTATCCAGGTTCTTTCCAGTTCTTTCCATGTATGAGTAGGATAGTCACCTAGGACTTGCATTCTATCAACTAAGTAAACCCACTGGGGAAAAATAGTTCTCTAAAACCAGAAAATTTATGGTGAGGAATTTGATTGACTTGCTTTGGTCTAATATTCACCTTCATTCTGGCCTTCATCTTTTATGGGGACCAGACCCAAGATACACGTTTGCCTCTTTGGTTATGTGGGAAGAGTATATCTTATGCATAATACTTGGATGTGTTTTCCACTGAATAAGAACTTTCTGTATGAGAAGAAAGAGAGAGAGGGTGTAGGCAAGCAGAAACACAGCAGTCAACTCCAACCAGCTGCACTTCCCACATAAAAGGAAGACTGACAGAATGGGTATCCTGTGTCTGAACCTTCAGCTCAGAATCACAAATTGTGTTATTGGTCCCCTGTATTAGGAATGAGTCATTGCTACATATTTCTTTTCCTCCATTTTCAGGGCCATTTGGACTCAAACAGTGACATCAATGCATATCATGGAATTCTTATTTTGTCTTGTAGTTACGGTTCCTTAGAAAAATATATGCAATGATGATCTCAGCACAGGCAATAAATTAGAAAATAAATGATTAAGCTTTGAGCAATGTTTTCCAGAACTGTATTAAATTTTGAGGATTCAGCCAATTAGGCAAATTGGCTAATGCCTCTAATCTAACTCAACACCGCTAGAGTGTACTGGAGAGGGTGACCAGCCCTTTGCTTCTTTTGGCTGGCACAAGTAGTTACTTGTGCTAATCAGCAGTAGGGAAACAGGAAGAAGGCAAAAAGGTAGGAAATATCCAGCAGCAAGATGTGATGACAAAACCTCTCCTGGGCAGTGACTCCTATGAGACTAATGAACAGAAAAGAATTTGATCAGCCTTCCACTCAAAAACATCTACACCTATAGTTTGTATCCTCACA
The DNA here is from genome assembly GCA_004026665.1 of Murina feae. NCBI lineage: Eukaryota > Metazoa > Chordata > Mammalia > Chiroptera > Vespertilionidae > Murina > Murina feae. Next base: position 83,051 of record PVJC01001937.1, on the reverse strand, counting down.
GCTTATTAGAGCTGGAAGAATGTTTAGACATGACCTAATCCAACTCTTTTATTTCAGAGATTAAAAAAAATGGAGACCCAGATTGAGAAATAACTGGCTCAAGATAGTGCCGAAAAGGAGTAGTTGAACCTGAACTTAATCCTAAATTAAGTTCATTATAGATTTTCCAAGTGCTCATTCCTGTGTGGCAAGCTCCCTTTGGCTGTACCCTCAGGGCTCTGATAGACATTTGGAATTATGGAAGCTTTGCTGATGAAGAAACTGAATTCAATTTAATGTACACTGGAAGTTCAAGGAAGAGCAATAACAAGTGGCCATTGCAATGCCTTAGACTTAAATATTTTCCACTTTTACTTCCCTAGGCTAAAGAAAGGAAGTAATAGCTTGAGGCTTCTCAATGTTAGAAAATAAAAAAGTAATTCATGAGACTTTGAAAGGTGGCAAAGGGAATATATGTTATGTATGTTTGTGTTTAGTGAATATTGAACAAGTGCTAAAGAAGGAATTTTGGGGTCTACATTCTCTCTCGGTATTGGTTTCCTCATCTGATTTTTAAGTTGCTGGTCAAGCTTTAGGGGGAGTCCAAATAAGTTTCTATGCTTTGAATGTCATTGTTATGGATAGAAAAGGAACTTTTTGGATGAAAGATGGCTGGCCTAAAGCCAGTCTTTGCAAAGTAAGTTCCCTCTTTACTAATCTGGCCCAATGAAATAAGCACAGGGCTAAGAGTCCAGGACATGGCTTTGCATCTCTTTGCTCCATGACTTTGGGCAAGTCCTTGACTTTTTCTAGGCCTTTAAAAAAGTCTTTAAAATGGGATTTACACCTTTGCATGCTTGCCTCACAGGGCTGTTACATGGAGATAAAGGAAGTAGAAATGCTTTATGATATGCAGGCTCTTTTATATACAAGGGAAGCGCAAAAGTAGGTTTATAGCTGCATTGTGGCATTCTTTTAAGTTAATAGAGCTATTGTAATAATCATAACCTGCATGTCTTTTTCCATATGAACAATTGCAAACCTACTTTTTCTCTTGGTGAATGAGAATAATGTAGAAGCAACCCATAAAGTCAAAATTCAGTGTAGCCAAGATGACACTGAAGGAGCTGTAATTTCTTTTTCACAGGGTCATTTTGTTTTCCTACTAACAGCGTAAGTGGAAACAGGGATAAATAAAATCCCCATACTTTCATTTTGCCTGGGACAGTCCTATTTGCTATGATCATTCTAGTGCAATTACTAATAATACATTTTATCACATTCAAAAGTATTGCTTTTTGGCAATAAATTAAATTGTTATCGTTACACTTAAATATCACTATATTTAACCTCTTCATTTTATATATTAGGAAGTAGAGGCTCAATGAAAAGAAATGACTTCCTAATTCACACAGAGTTTTTTCAAAGTATGGATTTGGCAAAACTGAAAAGAAAGGGTAGGAGAATATGGGGTAAGAGAATCTCTCCCTTTATCTATTCTCCAGCTTCTTGAAGCAATTGCTTAATAAGACCAGCCCCACCTTTTCCTTGGTTTCCTGGAAAGTGATCAGCCATAGTTCATCTGCCAGTGACCATGGGAGATGGAGCAAATATTATAGGAACCTGGAAACGAAATCTTTTCTTTTTTTCCTTTTCTATACCCAGAAGAAAAACCCCAATGAAAGAACCTCTGTCTATTAATAGTTATCCTTTATTCAGACACATTTTATTATCACTCATAAATCACTTTCCTATCCATCATCTCAATTGATCTAATTCTTACTGACTTTGGAAATGGTCTTGGAGGCCATTTTGTAGCTGAGAAAACCAAGATCTATAAAGACAGTTGACTTACTTTTGGTTCCACAGTAAATTGAGCCAGAGTTGGAAACAGAGTTTAATCTCAGATCGCCTGGCCCAGGATTCCTTCTACTTATTATCCTAGCTTCCTATAACGTCTGCCCTTAGGCATCTTCTAGGAGAACCATCATTATAATAAGGCCTTTTTGGTATTCAAGTAACTAAATCTTCTTGGATGGAGCCCAAAGCAGACCCATTTTATATCTTGAATTTGACTCTGTGGCAAATAGTGTTAGAATATGGTTCATGATCAACTATGAGCTTTGCTCTACAATCTTTTCTGAGAAGATGAGTATGCAGATAGAGAACAGGGTATAGAGTAAGATTTTTCTTTTTAAAAATTGTTACTAGGATCATGGGGAATAGAGTTTCACAATAGTAACTAACTGTGCTGTGCTTGCAAATCAGTGACCCAATAATTTGCAAAAATCCCCGTTTCAGAGAGATTTGTTCTGGTGAAGACTGAAATTCTTTATTTGGAGCTTGACACATCCCAGACCCATAAGAAGTCAGCTTGACAAGATATCCTGCTATATCCGTCATCACTGCTCTAGGGAGGCAACTAGATGGGTGTGAGTGCTTTGGTGGCAAGAGTCAGGGACTTAGCCATGATCCTGATTCTGTGTCTGACTCATGTGATATTAAAAAGCCACTTTTCATTTTTTTGGTTATTGGAAACTTCTTCCCAGTTGGTCTAATAGGAAGAGCATGGGCTTTAAATCAGGCAGACCAGGATTTAAATCCTATGTTCTCTACTGATTAGCTGTGTGATTTGAAGAAGTTAGTTGAGCTCCCTGAGCCCCATTTTCCTCAAAAGGGGATAAAAATAGTCCTGCTTTAACTCATAGAAACAGAGACCAAAGAGATGGTTGCCAGGTGGGAGAGGGTGGAGGAGGGGTGAAAAAGGTGAAGGGAAATATAGTCAATAATGTTGTGATAAGTTTGCTTGGTAACAGATGATGACTAGAATTAGCAGGATGATCCCATTGTAAGGTGTTAAAATGTCAAATCACTATATCCTATACCCAAAAACTAATATAACTCATATAGGATTGTATACCAACTATCTATATTATAAAAGGCCAATGCCCATCATGCCATAATGACCAAACTACTGGTCACCAGGAGGTGCATTGATGGGTCTCACAGTGCGGCAGCTCTGAGGTCCCGCACAGTATGGTGGGTCTGAGTCTCATGCAATTTCACATGCTGGGCCTCTAGTACTTAAATAAACAAATATTTTTTTTTAAAAAAAAAGAAAGAAAGCCACTTTTCATTTAGGGATCCCAGTTTCTTCAACTGTCAGATGTTGAGATTGGATTAATCAGCATGCTTGTAACTTCTAAAGTTATTGGATTCTTTTTTTCTGAGAATGATGTGGGAACCTAGAATGTATAAATGAGACAAAGAGGTGAGAATAAGGACTGGGAACCCATTCATTAAATCATTTTGTGTGATCATGTGACATGTGCATGGAAGGGGTCAGTATGGAAATAACTGATAATGTCCAAAGATGACTTTATCCCCCACCACTGAAATTCTAAAGACCAGTAATATATTTTTTTAAAGTTATAAACATGGCCATTTATTTACAGAATATAATAGAAATTTAAAAGCTGATAAAATCACAAATATCATAACATCTAAAAACTATTATATGTGTATTAATTGTTTGCCATACTTCTCCAGCCTTTTTAAAAAAACATATAAGTGGTTTGGGGTATTGTTGATGTCAGAAGAGTTACATTTATTTATTTTTTATTTTCATTGAATTTATTGGGATGACATCAGTCATTATAATTATATAGCTTTTGGATATATAATTTTACAATAAATCATCTGTATACTGTATTGTGTGTTCACTACCCCAAGTAAAGTCTCCTTCCATCTCCATTTCCCCCCCTTTCCCTCCTTTAATTCCCACCCCCTTTCCCTCTGGTAATCACCATACTTTTGTCTGTGTCTTTGAGTTTCTACTTTACACTTAAAGGAACTAGAAAAAACAACCAACAAAACCTAGAGTGAATAGAAGAAAGAAAATTAATAAAGATCAGAGCTGAAATAAACCAAATAGAGTCTAAAATAAATACAAAATATTAATGAAACCAAGAGCTGGTTCTTTGAAAAAGTAAACAAGATTGACAAACCTTTAACCAGATTCATCAATAAAAAAGAGAGAGTACATAAATAAATAAAATCAATAATGAAAGAATATAAGTGGCAACTGACACTAAAGGAATATAAAGAATTACAAGAAAATATTAGAAACAACTATATGTCAATAAAGTGGATGCCCTAGCCAGTTTGGCTCACTGGATAGAGCGTCAGCCTGAGGATTAGGGGATCCCGGGTTTGATTCCAGTCAAGGGCATGTACCTTGGTTGCAGGCACATCCCCAGTAGGGGGTGTGCAGGAGGCAGCTGATCGATGTTTCTCTCCCATTGATGTTTCTAACTCTCTATCCCTCTCCCTTCCTCTCTGTAAAAAATGAATAAAATATATATTTAAAGAAAAACAAAGTGGACAATATGGATGAAATGCACAAATTCCTGGAAACATACAATCTTCCAAAACTGAATCAGGAAAAATCAGAAAACCTGAATAAACATATTACAACTAATGAAATTAAAACAATAATAATAATAAAACTTCCAACAAACAAAAGTCTTGGATCAAATGGCTTCACAGATGAATTTTACCAAACATTCAAAGAACTAACACTTATCCTTCTCAAACTATTCAAAAAAATTCAAGAGGAAAAACTGCCAAATTCATTTTATGAGTCCAACATTATCTTAATTCAAAACCAGATAAAGACACTTAGAATAAAGAATATTATAGGCCAATATCCATGATGAACATAGATGTTAAAATCCTCAAAAAAATATTAGCAAACTGAATCCACATATACATTAAAAATATCCTATTCCACGATGAAGTGGGATTCATCCTGGGGATGCAATGTTGGTACAATATGTGCAAATCAAGAAATATGATACATCACATAAACAAAATGAAGGATAAAAACCACATGATCATATTAATAGATGCAGATAAAACATGTTATAAAATCCCGTACCCACTTAGGATAAAAACTCTCAGAAAAATAGGAATAGAGGGAAGACATCTAATGTAATAAAGGCCATATATGACAAACCCACAGAAAACACCATAGTCAATGGGCAAAAACTACAAGGACTTTCCTTAAGAATGGGAACAAGACCGGGATGTCTACTTTCACCACTCTTATTCAACACTAGAGGCCCAGTGCATGAAAATTCATGCACTGGAAGGAGGAGGGTCCCTCAGCCTGGCCTGCACCCTCTCACAGTCTGGGAGCTCTCAGGGGCAGGAGGTGACCCAGTGATCAGGGGAAGGCAATGCCCCCATCACACCTCTGCTGCTGCCACTGCTGGCAGCTCAAGCCTTGGCTGGCCCTGGTTACCTGCACTTCAGGCCAGCCCTGGGCAGCTGGGCAGCTGCCATCCACAACTGGCCTAAGCCTTAGTCAGTGGGGAGTGCAGGAGGACCTAAGGCCTGGTGCATGAAATTCATGCACTCAGGGGGGTCCCTCAGCCCGGCCTGTACACTCCCACAGTCTGAGAGACCTCAGGGGATGTCCAATTGAAGGGGAGCGGGCCTACGACATCAGTTGGAGATCCTTAGTACTGCTGCGAAGGCAAGAGAGGCTCCTGCCATTGCTGCTTCCCTAGCCAGCCATGAGCCCAGTTTCTGGCTGAGTGATGCTCCTTTTGTGGGAACACACTGACCACCAGGGGCAGCTCTTGCATTGAGCATCTGCCCTCTGGTGGTCAGTGCGCATCATAGAGATGGGTTGTTCCACTGTTTGGTCAATTTGCATATTGGCTTTTATTATATAGGATAATACTGTAAGTCCTAGCAACAATGATCAGACAAGAATAAGAGATAAAAGGCATTCAAATTGGAAAGAAAGAAGTAAAACTGTCATTATTTGCAGATGACATGATACTGTATACAGAGAACCCTAAAAACTACTAGGACTGATAATAAATTCAGTAAAGTAGCAGGATTCGAAGTAAATATGCAAAGTCAATTGCATTTTAATACACTAATAATGAATTACTAGAAAGGGAAACTAAGAAAATAATATAATTCACAATTACATCAAAAAATAACAATAAAAAACACACATAGGAATAAATTAAACTAAGGATGTAAAAGACTTGTAATTTGAAAATTATAAGACACTAAAGAAAGAAATTGAAGAAGATGCAAATAAGTGGAAGCATAAATACCGTGTTCACAGATAGGAAGAATTAATACCATTAAAATATCCATACTATTCAAAGGAATCTATAGATTCAATGCAATTCCTGTCAAGATATCAATAGCAGATTTCACAAAACTAGAATAAATACTCCAAAAAACTATTTGGAACTACAAAAGATGCTGAATAGCCACAGCAATCTTGAGAAAGAAGAATGCAGTTGGAAGAATCATGCTACCTGATATTAAACAATACTACAAGGCCATAGTTATCAAAACAGCATGGTACTAGCACTAAAACAGACATAGATCAATGGAACAAAATACAGAAGCCAGAAATAATCCTATATAATAAAAGGCTAATATGCAAATTATCCCCTCAACCAGTAGTTCGATTGGAAGTTCAACCAGAGGGTGGGGCCAGCCCACCAACCACCTACGGCCCCTCTCCTGGCCAGCCTGGTGCAATTAGCCTCGATCAGGCAGGTCAGCTGGACCCCACCCATGCACAAATTCATGCACCAGGCCTCTAGTCAATTAATATTTGACAAATTAGGCAAAAATATGCAATGGGGTAAAGATAGTCTATTCAATAAATGGTGTTGGGAAAATTGGACAGATATGTGTAAAAAAAGGAAAAGGAAAAAAAAAAAAGGAAGTAGATCACATTCTTACACCAAACACAAGAATACACTCAAGCCTGACTGGCATGACTCAGTGGTTGAGCATCAACCAATGAACCAGGAGGTCATGTTTTGATTCCCAGACAGGGCACATGCCCAAGTTGTAGGCTTGACTCCCAGTGTGGAATGGGGGGCTGGGGGGGCCATGTAGGAGACAGATGATCAATGATTCTCTCTCATCATTGATGTTTTTATCTCTCTCTCTCTCCCTCTCCTTTCCTTACTGAAATGAAAAAAATATTTTTAAAAGGATACATTCAAAATGGATTAAAGACATAATGTTAGACTTAAAAACCATAAAAGTCTTAGAAGAAAACATAATCAGTGAAATCTCAGATATTTCTTGTAGCAATATTTTTTTCTAATATACTGCCTCAGGCAAGGGAAACAAAAGAAAAAATAAACAAATGGAACTACATAAAAAATAAACAGTTTTGCACAGCAAATGAAATGATCAACAAAATGAAAACACCCTCACTGAATGGAAGAACGTATTTGCCAGTGATATTTCTGGTAAGAGATTAATACCCAAAATTTATAAAGAACTTATACAACTCAACACCAAAAACAAACAATCCAAGTGAAAAATGGACAAAGGACCTGAAGAGAGCCTTCTCCAAAGAAGACATACAGATGGCCAACAGACATCAAAAAGATGCACAGTATCATTAATCACCAGAGAAATGCAAATGAAAACCCCATGAGATATCATCTCAAGCCTGTCAGAATATCTATCATCAATAAATCAACAAATAGCGAGTGTTGGGTAGGTTGTGGAGTAAAAGAAACCCTTGTGCACTGTTGTTGGAAATGCAGATTGGTGCAGCCACTGTGGAAAGCAGTATGCAGTTACCTCAAAAAATAAAACTGCCTTATGACCCATCTATTCCACTTCTGGGAATGTACCTAAAGAAATAAAAAAAACACTACTTTGAAAGAATATATGCACTCCTATATTCATTGCAGAGTTATTTACAATAGGCAAGATTTGGAAGCAGCCCAAATGCCCATCAGTAGCTGAGTAATAAAAATGCTATGGTACACTTACACAATGGAATACTATTCACCTATAAAAAAGAAAGAAATCTTACCTTTTCGACACCATGAATGGACCTAGAGAATATTATGCTAGGTGAAATAAGCCTGTCAGAGAAAGACAAGTACCACATTATTTTACTTGATGTGGAATCTAATGAACAAAGTAAACAGACAAAATAGAAACAGACTCATAAATACAGAGAATAGACTAGCAGCTGTCAGAAGGGAGACGGGTAGAGGGCTGGTGAAAAAGGTAAAGGGATTAAGTAAAAAAAAAAAAAAAAAAGGAACAGTAATATCTTAGTGATAGATGTTAGGCACCCGAGGGGTTGCAATGAGTCCAGAATTCAGGATACTGAACTTGGCAGACGGGAAAAGGCGTTATGATAACATACAAAGGGTAGAATTGGGGGTGGAGGGCAGCACGATGATTGTTGACCTTTGCAAGTGCACAGCACTTATAGTTTACAAAGTGTTTGCTCATCAGTTGTCTCTTTTGAGCTTGCCCAGTAGTTTACATTCAGGCATTTCATGAAGTACTGATTCCGTGCTGGCTCTGTGGTAGAACTCAGGAGTATAAAAAGGAAGAGAGACCATTTGATCCTCAAGGGGACCACTCAATATCTACTAAAGGAAAAGGCTTGTACACAAATCATTGCAATTGCAAACCAGAAAGGCTCTGGGAGAGGTGCATGCGAATGAAGAGGAGAGAAGAGGGAGGGGATTCCTTTTTCCTGAGGGAAGGAAAGAAGGCATATTTAGGGTAGGGGGGCCTTGCAGGCATTTCATGGGGCCATTCCACATGCGCAGCCCTGGCAGCTTCAGAAAAAGCATGGGTGAAGGGAAGGGTTTAGGGACCCGACCATGGGGTAGCAAATAGAGGTAAGGCTGTGAAGGGAGCCAGACCAGGAAGGGCTTTGAATGCAATGCAAAGAATTTGGCCCTCCTGACAACTAGATCTCTGTTTTCCAGGTGGGGAAACAGGCTCACAGAAGTTGGGAACTTCGCTGAAGCCTCAAGCACAGGTAAAGCAATTGCAGGGCTGGCAAACCCTGCATCCTGCTGCCCTTTCTGCTACCCTGTGCTGCCTCCAGCAGGCCTGAGCAGAAGCAGGCCCGCCCTGGGAGAGGCCTCTGGGCTGTTTATCCTGCTCAGTGGGGCTGGCTCTGGCGGGGACTGGAAGTGGGTGGGGTGGGGGCCCTGAAAGAGAGGAGGGGCCTGACAACAAGGGCTACATTCAAGGCCTGCACTGGAGCTAGGCGAGGAGAATGGAAAGCTACAGTCTGTCGGAGCGTCCAGCCTTGGCAAGGCCATTGGGGCCTTATAAGGAAATGTTGTTCTCTCCCAGCCAGTGGGGCTGGGACAGAGCCCTGCGCCCACAGGACAGAGCTGCCCTTGTGGTGGTAGGCTGGGGTGCCACCGCCCCTCCGCTGTGAGCAGGAATCTCAATGGGACACTTCTGCAGGCTCAGCATTCCCTCTCAGCCCCAGTGTGCCTGCAGCCCCCACCCCTTGATGCCCTCTCACTCCCCAATGGCTTGGGATGATTGGAGGAGAGGAAAAACACAAAACAAAACAAAGATTTGGCAAGATTCCAGGCCTTGCTGCTGTCTGATGCCGAATTACCCAGAAAACAGGCTCCAGTCAAATTATCCTTTTTCCCTGAAGGGTGCATGAGTAAAGGAATCTTTCTTTGCCCCCCTTTCCTACCCTGCACCCTTGTCTTCTGATGATCATAGAGCTCCCAGCCTGGGCCCTGTGTGCTACAGGCAGGCAGGCAGCACCTGAGACAGTAGGGAGGAGGCAGCCTCGTGCTGGTGTCCGAGGGAGGGCAAGGGCCACTGGAGCACTCCCAGGAGAAGGACACCTCTCTTCAGAGGCCTTACCTGTGCCAGGCAGGCCAGAGGAGCTGAGACTCCAGAGGTACAGAGGAAAAACAGCCTGTCCAGAAGGCAGCAGACAGCGCTCCCTGGGAAAGGCTGGGCAGCATTAGTCAGCTCCTGGAAGGAGTGCCCTTCCACAGTGTGCCATGAGTATGATTTAAAGCGCCAATCCCCTAGGGATCTCCCTGAACCTGAGATTGGGGGTAGGAGCAGAAAAGATGCTTAGTGTGGACTTTTTGCTTTGCCTATTCATAGACTCCTAGATGCATAAAATCCTGGAGCTCCAAGAAAACAGGTCAGCCAGCCCAGCTCTGCACCTAAAGCAACTTGGCAGCCAGAAGCCAGCCCGTGCTCTCCCAGTGACCACGAACTCTGTCCCTCACTTCAGTCCCTCCAATACGCACAGGTGAAACCCTTGTGTGTCAGCCATCGTGAACTGTCCTGAGGGTACCATCCAGAGCAAAGCTATGAGAAGCACAAATGAACAAAATATGAAGGAGAAAGTTGTGAACCCCAAGAAAGTCAACAGAGGAGATGCTCTAAGAGATGAGATAGAGAAATTCCTCTTGACTAGGTGTGCAGGGCAATGGACAAGTAATGGTGCTGAAAAGATGACGTTGACATTGGGCTGAAGAAAAGCCAAGAGTTCAAAAATGACATTTTGAGAGCTTGGAAAGAGGAGAACAGTTTCTGGCGGGGGGGGGGGGGGGGAACTGGCATGAGCAGGGGTGGAAAGTAGCTTGGGGCTTCCTTGGTCCCTACTCATGGCTAGGTATGCACAGCTGGGAAAGAGGAAGACGGGGTTGGACATGGGTTAGCACTGGATTTCGGAAGCACTGAATGCCGGAGAGAAGAGGAGATTTAAGTAAAAGACAGCTAGAGCCACTGTAAGGTTTTGAATGTCTGAGAGAGTGACCACTGCCGTGACCTGGTAGCAGGTGCAGGAAGAATTAAAAAAAGAGGCACCCTTCTTCCATTCCAGTGACATTACAAAAGTGCTCCTTCCCTAAGCAGCGCTGGTGGCTTCTAACCCACCCCCCCCACCTTCCCAGGGTTTATAAGCCCAGCTCTCCACGTGGCCACCTTGACCCCAGGATTTTAGTGCCACTGGGTCTTGGAGATGCTTTTTGCACAACCAGCAACTGTCCCTTAGGAATTTGAACAACCAGCAACTGTTCCTTAGGAAATGATCAAGATTGGGTGCTTTTCTTTGCACCTCGAGGCTTTTTGTACACAATTCTTCGTTTAGATGGGCTTAAGAAACCCAATCTTCAGTCTTTTTAGCAGAAGGTTATCAAAAAGCACCCGGGGCTGAAAGGCAAAGGTGGAGTGATGCCATCTCATTTCAGGCAGCCTGTCCTTTGTCAGGCATCCCCGTTTCACACACCTGTGCTTGCCCCTTGCTGTTAACAGACCCACAACCTCCTCCTCCTCGTTTTCCCTTCTATTGCTTCCTTCTCCTTTTTCCAAGGCTTGCTCCCATGGAGGTACCACCACGCCAGGGGCACGGGGCCTTTGCATAGTGCCTTGGCAGGAGCATAGGAACCCCCGAGGCGCTCTCTGGCATAGCAGGTGTTCTGGGCCTGTTTCCGGTCAGTCAGGCTAAACTTGATCCACTGCCCAGCATGGCTGTTTCTGCAGCAAGAACCTGAGGGACTTGAGCTTGATCCTCACCTGGTTCCTGCCTCCTGGCCATGAGGGAGGAGCCCCCCACCAACTTTTTCTTCCTACACAGTGCAACCCCCGATCCTTCAAGCCACAAAGGTACAATCCAAGCATGGAGGAACTGGTGTCTCCCTTGCCCCTCCAATAGTTAGCATTCATTTTGGATTTGGAGTAGATACAAATGAATTTATTTTCTTTTAAGGCCTATGCAAGCATGTTTATGGTGAGACTTTATCTTCAGTCGAAAGAGTGAATTTCAAATAGCAAACTCATGATGGCCGGGGTCCTATTTTATGAAGCAGGAGTTATCTGGTGCCCCTTAATTTTTACCACAACCTAATTGTCTACTAGCCTCAGTCTCCAATTCAGAGAAATATCGTTAGCACATCTTTGCAAATTTTCATTGTATTTAATTTTACACGGCCAGTTGTTATTCACCCATTCATTTGGTTTGGTAATGAGTCGTTAAAAAAAAAATAGAAAAGTAGAAAGGGAAAGCAGTAAAAGTCTTTCTCTTCCTCTTTCCCCATTTGTCCTCCCCAAAGCAGCCTCTGCTACCATTTTCTTGTGGATCCTTCTTCGTGATGCTTTTATGGGAAACATTACTAAGGGCTTTCCTCATCTAGTAGACATAGTTCATTCAGAAGAATGAAAATGTGTTCAGACAAAATTCTCCAGGTCAGTTGCTCTCCCAGATTCGCCTACTCAGGATGCTGAAACCTGATTCCAGATGTCAGGTAGCACTCACCTGATCCAGGTGACTATGGAGCAATCCCTTATGTCCTTTAACCTGGCTCTTTATGCCGGCATGGTGAGGACACCTGAACACTCTCTCCAGAATGAGATTCCAGTGCCATCCTCTGCATGGCTGTGTAGAAAATAATTGTGCAGAGACTCTACTATGAGCTCTAGTGCCAGGTTAGGAAAGGTGTGGGTATCTGGCATCCACATAGGTAAGATAAGGGAAGAGTCCCTGTGGCATTAGCATCCTTTTCTCTGGGCTATATTTACATTCCTCTGGTTCTTCATAGCCTTATCTGCATTGAAATACCCACTACTTGTTCTAGACCTCTAGCTACTGATCACAGAGAAACTATAAATTATAGCTTGGGCTTGTTCACCTTGGGACCTGGGCCCCACTGGTCCTGATGCTCACTGCTCCCACTGGAGCACTGTCTTGTACACCAAGGTTGCTGTGGCTGCATTTTCTCAGTGAGAATCAGGATTCACTAGTCCTGGCAGCTCTGGTCTCTGTATGCTGACTGCTGGGAAGGGTTTTAAAGTCTTTGGGTGGGAAGAATCTCTTCCTGATCAGAGTCCAAATTGAAAGTGAATTCTCCATTTGCAATCACAGTGATGCCTCCAGTGCAGTGTCATTAAATGTCTCCCAAACCACAGCAGTCTGGGACTTCTCGCCCAATGTCATGTGAGTTTCCTTACAGAAAGATCTACATGGTAAGGGAGGTAGGAACAAGTCAGCACAAACCGAACTATAAATATCTTTACCGAGACAGATGCATGAAATCTAACTGGGTGGAGGAAACAGATGTAGATGAACAGCTGGATAAGACTACAGATTTAAACCTATTGAAATACTAAGAAGGTGATATAAAGAAGATTAAAGAAAAAGTTTCTCATGGTTCTTTTATCTTTTGCAACATTTTTTTTAAATTTTTTTCGTAGGCCCTTCAATCCTCTTGTTTATATCCAAAGTACATTTTAACATAGCTGCAATCTTGTCACAAATGCAATTCACAGTTTTTGCTTAATATTGTAAGCACTTGCCATATTGCTCCAATCTTTGTTTTATGGCTGCAGAAATGTCATTGTGGTGATTCACAAAACAATTGCAACCTATTGTTGCAATTTTATGTCTCCAGCCGCTTAGTGTTACGGATAATTTTGTAAGGAACATCTCTGGATATTCAGCTTTGTGATTCTGTTCATTTCCTTAGGATCAAATTCAAGAAGGGAAATGAGTTGGCCAAGGGGTGCAGAGCCCCTTATGAGGAGCAGCATTCCCTTTAGTACAAAGCTATGTGTGTCTAAGCCTAATACTGATCTTGTTAGCTTGGTGCTCTAAGTCAGTAAATAGCACATCACCTGGCAACTGAACAGAAGAGCCGAGGTTTACCAGGCCCTGAGGGAGACCTGCTACTCTACAAGTTTTCTGCTTTGTAGCAGAATATTCATGGGTGCCTTTCTCAGGTCTTCCTCTGAGCAAAGGTTGTTCATTTGTGGTTGCCATGTAAAGGCCTCTGTCGAAGGGAGCATCAGTGAACCAGTGTGGAGATTTCAGTTCTTCTACTGTGGCTGCAAGGGTGAGGGTTGCATGGGGTACAGGGGTGCAAGTCCCTGTAATCTTGCTGCGAAGACACTGTGACTCTCCTCAGTGGCACAACCCTTGTGGCACATGTCCAGTTATGTGAAACCCAGATGTCAGTCGAAGCCCTTGGAGATCTGATTAAAATTGACCCACACCCCAGAGCTTTGGATCCACAGCCCAGTTTCCATGAATGTGTGTGTCATCACACCTCACTCAGGCCCATACCCTTTTGTCTCAGTGTGCAGCCAGGTTCTGCCCCACATCAATTCAAGGAACAAAGCTCCATTCCTTCCTCAGTTGTCACAGAAATTCACCTGCATCCAGGCTTCTGTGAATTTGGTAACTTTACTGAAGATGGAGGGTCTCAAAGAGGACTGGGCAGCCTTTGGCTTGTTTTACTTTAATATGGTTCATTTTATGTTATGTTTGGTTCAATTTTTAAAAAAGAAAAGTCAACCCAACAAACAAATACCAGGTGTGGATTTACTCTCCCTGCCCTTGCTCTATCCATCCTTGTCCGGCTGAGGGCCATGATGCTCCCTCAGTGTACCCAGAAGGAAAATGTGCAGACTCAGTTCTCAATTCTGCCCTGTACTAGTTGTGTGGCCTTATGTGGTTTATGCCTCTCTCTGGACCTCAACTTCCTAATCTGCAAGATGAGGCAATTGTTCCAGATTTTATCTAAAGTCCCTCCCGGGTTGGCCCTCGGGGATCCTGAGGGCAGAAAGGGGATGAAATTCAATGAGAAAAAAAGAGGCATTCTGTTTCCTTTGAACCTTTCTCTTCTGGGCTAGTGGATGGTAGTGGCTTTTCATTTCCTCTGTCTCCAGACATGAGGGAAACAGTAACCCAGAAAACAGCTTTGGCTCTTGACCCGGCTGGCACAACTGGGCTCCCACCGTGCTTCACTGAGCAATGTGAGCCCCTTGGTAATTCTGTTAAGCAGCCAGGGCAATGAGTCATTCAATACCACCCAAACACCTCCCTGCCGTGTCCTGGCCGGGAGTTGAGCCCAAGCACTGAGACCTGACCTGCAGCAACATTCTAAACACAAACTGGAATTTTCAACTGGGTTGTCACTTGGAGACCCAGCATCCTAAATCAGTGTCCAGTCGCGCCCAACTTGTGCTCACTCATTCATGTGTTACACCTTTACTGAACTCCTGTGACATCTCGGGCAGAGTGTTGAGCCTCAGGGAGATGTGGACATATCATTGCCACTATCTTCAAGGAACTCACCGTGCCCTGTAAACAGGAGGAAAATGGAGTGAAATAAAGGTGTGAAACAGGACAAAAAGCTGTCCCCAGGAGAGCAGCATCACCTCTGCGATGGAGAATGTAGGGCTTGGGTGGAGGGTCAAGGAACAAACGACTTTGCCAGTGAAGTGGCACCTGAGCTAGGTTTTGAAGGATAACGAGGGCTCCATGTTCCAGTGGTGCTCCAAGAAAGCGTGACTTTTAAAGTGGAATGCCTGAGTGAGAAGAAGTGTTTATCACTGTCAATGTTTAGAATTGCCAGAGCAAGGTGACAATAAAAAGAAAGCCACATTGTAGTTTTGTGTGTTTTTTTTAGATATATTTTTATTGATTTTAGAGAGGAAGGAAGAGGAAGGGAGAGATAGAAGCATCCATGATGAGAGAGAATCGTGGATTGGCTGCCTCCTGCACACCTCCTACTGGGGATGTGCCCAAAACCCAGGCACATGCCCTTGATCAGAATTGAACCTGGGACCTTTTCAGTCCGCAGGCCGATGCTCTATCCACTGAGCCAAGCTGGTCAGGGCACCACATTGTAGTGTTATTACTGATTTAAAATTCCTACAAACTATGCGTCCTCTTATTGTCTAGACTGTATGTACTAGATTAGCGTCTCCCCACTACTGCCAAGCACACAAGGTGGGAAATGGCATTCGAAGCAGCAGGTGCAGCATGTGCCCCAAGCACGAAAGTATGAGATTTCAGATGTATTAATGGGATGGGAAGCAATTTGGTATGATGGGACATGGGATATTTGGGGAAGAGAGCTGGGGAAGAACAGCAAATAAAATCTCATTTTTTGAGGGCCTACTTCTTTTATTTTTTCTTAATATGTTTTTATTGATTTTAGAGAGAGAGGAAGGGAAAGGGAGAGAGAGGTAGAAATATCGATCAGCTGCCTCCTGCATGCTCCCCGGGATCAAGCCTGCAACTTGGGCATGTACACAGACTGGAAATCAAACAAGTGACCTCTACGTGCACGGGACAATGTTCAACCCATGAGCCACATTTCTTGAATATGAAGTTGGGTTCTTTCTAGAAAGGCATTGGGAAGCCATAGAAGGTGGTAAGCAGGAGCTTGATGTAGTTAATTCTATTGTCAAGGGAGCACTTATACAACTGATGAAGGATAGGATGGGAAGGAGTTTGGTGGAAGGATACTGGTCAGGAGGCCCTGTCATCTGGAAGAGAGAGGATAAGGATTATAATAAAGCTGCATCAAGAGGGTGGAAAGCAGGGGATGGCTTAGAGTTTGATTGGGGGAAGGGATAGGAGAAGGAAGGTTAAATAATGACACCTACTTCCTGTTTCCTGCAAATGTCAGCATTGGAGGGATGTTTAGGGTCACCTGCTCAACTGTCTTTATGGTCCCGAGAAATGCACATGCTTATGAGTTGGTGGCAGAGTCAGCACAGAATCCCAGTTTCTTAAACCCCCAGCCAGTCAGGGCTTTATCTTCTACTGTGACCACCCTTTGACCTCAACTCTACCCTCCAACCCACCTCTGCCCGCTGATCGTTGAGCTGGGCAGAGGAGGCCTTCATTCCTGCCTTCGCACTATCCCCCCCACCTCTGCCCCAGAGTGACTTTGAGGAAGACCTTCTCTTCTTTGAGTCTCTGTCTTCTCATCCTTAAATCAAAGGCCTGCAAATGTGGGGCTTCTCCATTGTTTTCTCTCGCTTTCTGGATTTGACTTTTTACTTTGCTATAGTCCATTGCCACTTCCTCTTGCCTTACATTAGACACACTTCACTCATTTATACTAGTACATATCTACCTGGAATGGAGGGCATTTGTGTCTCTCTACACCTGTCCTGCATCTCCTCTGAAGCCTCTTTGTCTTGTTTCCAACAGTCAGGGCTTGTCTGTGATGAGGAGACCCTCTTTCAGAGGTGCACTCCTGGGGCTGGGCCACTGCCCACTCTCTGGCTCAGAAAGGCTGTCCCTTATCTTCCCTTTCTCCCCCCTTCATTCTCTGCCCCGTAGAGCAAACTCACCGAACACAGGTGGGTACTATGGATCTTTCATTGTATTTGCTGGACCCAGGTGCAGTTCTGACTATGCTCTTTCAGGAGCAAACAGCTCTGGGCCTGTGATCTGTGTGCACAGGGTACTCCGCATGGAAGAGCCCACCTTGCTTGCTCTCTGGGGCATGGAAGTCTTTGGGGTCTTAGGGAAGCACTCAAGGACACAAAATGGTTCAGGTGATTTTCCCCATCCCTCCATTCCCCTCCCCCTCCTGTTCTCCTTTCCCAAGTGGCAGGAGATGAGAGAGACTCAGAATTGCAGGGGAAGGGTGAGGCCACCCATTCAGCCAATGTAGAATCCCCCCTGTCCTAGCCTTCATTTGAACACCTCATACACTTCATGTTCCACTGTGCAGGGCAGCTTGCCCTCTCCTAGTTCAGAACTGACTCCCCAATAATGATGAAAACTGCCTTCCTTGTGACAGCATAGATGGATCTAGAGGGTATTATGCTAAGTAAAATAAGTCAGTCAGAGAAAGACAAATACTATATGATTTTACTTATATGTGGAATCTAAAGAACAACATAAATGAATAAACTCAACAGAAACAGACCAATAGATAACAACAACAAAAAAAACACAGACTGATGGTTGCTACAGGGGAGGGGTTCCAGGGTTTGGATGGCTGAAAAAGGATTAAGAAGTACAAATTGGTAGTTATAAAACAGAAACAGGGATGTAAAGTACAGCATAGGGGACAAAGTCAGTAATGTTATAATAACTATGTACAGTGCCAGATGGGTAATGGAAATATAGGGGAAATCACTTTGTAATGCATGTGCTTGTCTAACAATATTCTGAAACGAATACAAAATAATATTGAATGTAAACTGTAATTGAAAAAAATTTCTTCTTACGATTCCTGATGATTCATCCCCTCAGAACATAGCAAATCCCTCTCTTAAAAGATAACCTTCTTGAGTGTATGAAAAAAGTAATATATTCTACTCCCATTCAACTTCTTTCTTTTTTGTATATTATCACCCCTCTCATCATTTAGTTGCCATATTCTTAGGATGTGGTGCCTCGGATATGCAGATACCAGTATGGGTTGATTAACTTTTGCAACAAACAAGCCAGAAATGCCAGTGGCCTAAAACCGAGGATGTTAGTTTCCTCCTTACATGACCAGTCCCAGGTTCCTTCTAACTTGGATTTCCACCATTTCCAGGCGGGTGGTCGGGCGGGGAGGGGCTCTCCCTGCTGCTGGCCAATGGAGGAGAGAAAGAAGAGAAACCACAGAGCGATGTGCCTGGAAGAGACATGTGCCCTCCACTCTCATTCCACTGGTGAGAACCAGTGATATGGTCTCATCTCACTCTAACCTGAACTGGGAAGTACAGTCCCTAGCTATGCTATTGACCCTTGGAGACGCTATGCAGTGGGGGTGGGAGGGTGGGTCCATCTGAGGGCAGCAGGCCATCTCTGCTGCACTAGAGTAACTCTTCCATCTCTCACTGCTGAGCTGCCAGCGTGGGAACATGGCAGAGGCTGAGACTGAAGAATCCTATTGCTTCTAACTGGTAAGCAGTGTTTTTCCAAATTTCAGTTCTATAAACACCATTTTGGCTTTATCTGCATAACACGTATACTATATAATTGACTTAATATTCTCTTTAAATTAATTCACTTTTCAATTTAGTTTCATCTGAATAAATAGTATCTGGGAAATTATGATTTTAATGTCTAATTATATTTTTCTTAATATACTCCAAAATAAATGGATAATTATTCCAATAAAAATATTGGCATATATAGCACCCCAAATATTTGCACACACACGAGTGATATGCATTGCACAGTTTGGAAAATACTATGATTGAGCCTGTATCAAGCACTCCATTATCTGGCTCCTGCCTTTCTCTCTGAACTCATGTTTTGCCTCTTTCATGGGCCTTTTTGTTTCTCAAAACTGCCAAGCACATTTCCACCCCAGGCACTTGCACTGGCTGCCAGAAACACTTCCCCCACATCTTGACATGTCTGGCTCTTCATAAACATTAACATCTTAGCTCAGATGGCTCCTCCATAGGGAACCACCTAGTCTAGCTACTCCTAGACACCCCATTTCATTGCACCCTGCAAGTCACTCCTCACTTTAGCCCAGTGGTTCTCAACCTGTGGGTCGTGTCCTCTTTAGGGGTCAAATGACCCTTTCACAGGGGTCGCCTAAATACATCCTGCATATCAGATATTTACATTATGATTCATAACAGAAACAAAATTATAATTATGAAGTAGCAATGAAAATAATTTTATGGCTGGGGGTCACCGCAACATGGAGAACTGTATTAAAGGGTCGAGGCATGAGGAAGGTTGAGAACCACTGCTCTAGCCCCTTTAAAGCACTTTTCAAGATCTGACATGGTCTCTTTGTTTGCTGATTTATCTATTGTGTCTCTGTGCTCAGTAAAATGTAAATTCTGTAGAAGCAAGAATCTTATCTATTTCTTTACTCCACTTTCCCTGCACAGGGCTTGGCATGCATGCATGCTCCATAAATACTTGTTAAATAAATAAAATAGACTCATAGGTCACTAGTCAAATGAAGATTAAAATAAAGGATCAGCTGCTTGGTAATCCCTCATATGCATCTGGTCAACTGCTGGTGAAGGCAGCTGGCGGTGAGGCACTGGTGGGGCTTCCAATTCTACTTCTGTACTTCACAGGTACACAAGCCACCTGCCTTAGGCACCCAGCTCCCGACAGAGAAGGTCGACAAGGGAGAGCTGGAGGGCAAGATCCACTTCTAGAAGACACTTGCAGCAAGGAGGGAAGAGGTGAGGAGAAAACTGGGCAAGGAGCAACCATTTGTGCTTGGGTCCACAAGCAGCCATGGTGGCTGAGAGCCCACCCACAGGGAGCACATGGTCCAGAAGCTGTCAACCTCTATCACATTGGCTCTTGCTCTTCCTCCCTTGGGAATTATGAGGGCTGGAGGTGGGGGTGGAGTAAAATAAGGGATATTGAAAAACCCGAGAGTATCCAATTTACACCTTGAAGTGGGAAATGAAAACTGGGAATGTGAGTGAGGTCCCTTATTTATGAAGAAGGTGGACATGGTTTTCCTCACAAAAGCAATCTCTCCATAAAAGAAACCCCAAATGAGAGAAAGCATGAATGGTCTCCATCTCCCCTTCTCTCCAGAAAGAAATTTGTCAGGGTGCTATGATGTTCCTCCCTGACCCCCTCCAGAACTGAGACACTCATTACTGCCACTCAGTACTGCTGGGATCATCACTGACACTCTTCCCAGAAACTGTCCTAGGCTAAAGTGATCTGCCTTACTCAAGGTAACAGCCCCACCCTAGGAATGGTTCACCTTCAATGTCTAGACTATGTGGCACACAAAGACCTCACCCCTTTTGTCCTCTACTGAGGACAATTCTGAAGGGCCATGCCTGCTCAAGACCAAACTTGTCTGCTATGCAGCCCTGCTTCCTTCACATTCCTAATAAACTCCCTCTCCTACAAAGTCCTATCTTAGAGTCTGTTTTCCAGGGAACCCTAGGACAACATATATAAGATCCTAATTGGCTATATCCTCCACAATCAGTTGCCATATTGCCTAGGTGAGAACCAATTTCTCATCAAAGCCTTTTATTAGATTTGCTTCTAGAAGTTGAGATTAGCCATATTTAATTAAATGACATGCTGATGTACTTGAAAAGAATTGTGGGTTCTCCATTAAAACTATTCAAGACAGTAATGGTTAGAATTGAAGGAAGGCAATAAAAATAGTTAAAATAATATTTGTATAGCAGTTGACATTTTCCAAATCTGTTTCACATGAAGCACTGGGCCCTGTTTAAGTGCTGCTCTATTTGCTCAGCTCCACCTGTTCCCCTGAGTCCTCAATATTCTCTAGAGAGGGCTTCTGACTCTCCTCCCACTGCCAACTTTCTCAGATATCACCAATCTCTATAACACCAGGGTTTGACTCCAGCATGGCCTCCACCATGCTCAATGCATGGGAGCCACACTGTAGCAACTGCAGTGTCTAGGACCAACAAGACAGGACCATGCAAGCTTGTCTCCATTGTTTCAAGATTCAGATGATGAGTCAGATCTTGAATCCCCAGGGGCTGCCCAGAGGAGCAGAGTGATGCCACCTAGAAGTCCAGGGAAGCTCATTCTCCATGGGGTGAGGTTGGACCATTGAGAGACAAGAAGTGGAAGGAAAGTGACATGATTGTTACACCCTCATTGTTCCTCACTTCACTTTAGCCAGTGAAGACAGATCCCCTCCATGACCCAAAAATGAACATAGAGCCCAGGATTCATCAGGTCTATCTAAGGACATCTCACAAAACGGAGCACTCGTTGCATTTTCTGGAAATACTGTGGCCAGTATGGTGCTCACTTTTTTTTACTTCTCCCCACTCCTTTATGCCTCCCTTCCCTTTCCCACTCACTCCTGTGACCTTGAGATTACAATCATCTAAGAAGGAACAGCATGTAAGCTTTATGTAAAGTTTACTTCATGTGGTTTTTCCTAGACAATCCAGATGAAGACACAGCCATTAGCTTATTTGACTGATTTTCACAAGAAGTCATTCTCTGGGGTAGGAATTAGTAATACTGTCATTTTTCAGTCAAGTAAACTAGAGATAAAATGAACTACCCAGGATCAAAGCTACAATGAAGGTCATAGATCATCACTCAGTCTACTTGTTCTGGCTCCAAAGTGGGTGGGTTTTTTTGTTTGTTTGTTTTACACTTGAATATAAAATTTCATCAAGAGTTATATCAAGAATCATTTAACTATTTCTTTTCTTGGTACCTGGAGGTGGGAGTGGGGGTAAAAATTGTTAGAAAGGAGACCGAAAACTTCCTGAAAAGAGGAAGATGAATTGAGGTGAAAGGCCCATTGACTCCTGTAAACTTTCACTTTCCACAATTTCACAATCAAATGTGTACTGTTAGGTCAGAGGAGAGCAAAGAGGAGACTGTTTTCAGGTATATTCTTTTCCTATGGGTGACTTAACCAATTACCACCAACTGGGTGTCTTAAAACAACAGAAATATATTCTTTCACAGTTCTGATGCTAGATTCTCTAATCAAGGTGCTGGGTGGACCATGCTCCTTCTGGAGGTTCCAAGGGAAAACCTGACCCTTGTTTCTTCCAGTTTCTCGTGGTTGTCTGCAGTCTTAGATTCCTTGTTCACACCTCTCTCTGCCCAGTCTCCATATGGCCTTTTGCCTGTGTATCTGCGTTATCTTCCTTCTCCTTTCTCTTATGAGGACACTTGTGATCGCATTTAGGGCCCTCTTGGAAAATCCAGGTCAATCTCCTCATCTGAATATGCTTAATTTAATTATATTTGCAAAGACTTTTTCCCTCAAAAAGGAAACATTTATAAATTCCAGCATTAACTTGATATATTTGGGTTGCTATTATTGAATCCACCACACTACTGGTATATAATCAGCTTTTTTCCTGGAGACATTGGAGTGTCCTCAAACATGCTTAGGGACAGTTCTGAGTGTTCCTTTACATTACACTATCTGTCATTTCAGTTGGTGCCCAGGAGGAGTAGTGTGGGTTATAGAGGTAGCTAAAGCCAAGCTTTCTGTTTATCTAGCAGTAAGCTAGAAGGGGCCCTAGGGTAGAATTTGCTTCACCCACTCACCCAGCCTCAGGTATGGGAAGTCTCTTATATGTTGTCAGATGGGACATGATTTCCCCACTGCTGGGACCACAGAGAACACTGGACTGCATTGCCCGCGTTTGAATTTTCAGTTGCTGTGCATCATCCTGATCCAATATTTATATTTTGCAGACTATCTCATGGAAAATTTTGGAGGAAAGAATCATAATCGCAAATATTTGCAGTATTTGACCTTGTTGCACTTTAGCCAGTGATGTTGAAAAACTAATCATGTGTACCACTGTGGTAACCTACAGACATGCCTGCGTGAACAGTTTACTGATTGCTGTCTTCTCAGGCCTTTATGAAGATTACAGAAGTGCTGAAGGGAAGACAGATCAAACTGTGACTGACTGAGAATTAGATGCCATGCAAAGATGTCTTTGCAAATACCAGCTTTCTTCTCCTGTTTATTCTTAGGCAGCTTCCTCGCTCCATTTTCTTCAGAAGCTTCACCTAATTTTGTTAATTATCTTTCTTCAAGTTTCCTACCAAGTTCCCAATTGCTTCCAACAGGCAATATCACTTCCAGTTTCTAAAAAAATTGAGTCATTTCATTTTTTTTCTCTGTACCCCTCCCCCACCCAACATCTGCAAAACTACCTTCATACCCACCCTTTCTGCTTTCTCTCTGTCTTAGAGCCATTCAAAGTTAGGTCTTCCAGTGACATGAGGTTTACTCTTTTTTATGTCCTATAGGCCTTCTTTCCATCAGTTGGTCTCCCCACCCCTTTAATAATAGTTTTATTAAGCTACAATTTATATATTTCAAAGCTTCCCCCTGTAAAGTATAAAATTTGTTAATATACTGATAATTTTTTACATTAATCACCACTATCTAAATATAGAATGTTTTCATCATCACAAAAGAAACCTCACACTCATTAGCAACCTATCCTCATTCCTAGTCTCATTATTTCTGAATTATCCACTTTATTCCATTGAGCTACATGTCTAGTTGATGTCAGAACACACTATCTTAATTACTGTAGCCTTATAGTAAGTTTTGAAATTGGGACATGTGAGTTTTTCAACTTTGTTCTTTTTCAAGATTGTTTTGGCTGTTCTGAGTTTTTTGCATTTCCAGATGGACATTGGGATGAACTGTTAGTTTCTGTAAAATACATAGCTGAAATATTGATAGAGGTTGCCCTGAAACTGTGGGTCAGTTTGGGGAGTATTATCTTAAAATTTAGTCCTTTGATCCATGAACATGAGATGTTTTCCATTTATTTATATCTCCTTTAATTTCTTTTAACAATGTTTTGAGGCTTTTAATAAAGAAACAAGTCACACTTTTTGTTAAATTTATGCCTAAGTATTTCATCCTTTAATATCATTGTAAATGCAATTGTTTTGTTAATTTCAGTTTTAGATTTTCATTTCTAGTGTATAAAATACATAATTGATTTTTGTGTATTGATTTTGTACCCTGCAACCTTGCTGAACTTATTAGTTATAATAGTATTTTTGTAGATTACTTAGGGTTTTCTATATACAAGACCATATCATCTCTGACTAGAGGTAATATCACATCTTCCTTTTCAGTCTGAATGTGTTTGTTTTTCTTGCCTGATCGATCTGGCTAAAACCTCTAATATGACAACACTGAATACAAGTCGGTAGTGTATCTTCTTATCTTATTCCTCATGTTAGGAAGGAAGTTTTCTATCTTTGACCATCCAATCTAATAAAAGAGTAATATTAAAATTGACCATTTCTATAGGATGTCTAGGCCACGCCCACCAGCCAATCAGAGTGGCTGTATGCAAATTAACCAGCCAAGTTGGAGGCCAGCAGTCACAGAGCTGGAGTAAGCAGCAGGCTTCCGTTGCACCAGGAGTAAACTGTCTGCCGACTGACTGGGCTTCTCCTGGCTCCAGGCAACATTATTGCAACATTGTTTCAATTATGGAAGCCACAGAACTGAAGCAAACAGCAGGCTTCCATTGCACCAGCGATGGAGGAAACTGCCTGCCTAGAGTCTACTAAGGCAACATTCTTTCAATTATAGAAGCCACAGAACTGAAGCCAACAAGAGACTTCGTTACCTGCCTAGGCATTGGCTTAAAGGAACAGTGTATCAATTATGGAAGATAAAGAAACTCCAGAAATCTGCTTCCAGCCAGCCTTGCTGGGACGTTGAGTCAATGGGAGCTGTGGGCAGCCTGAAAACAGCCCTCAGGCCCGCACCCAGGTTGGCCACACCCCAATGGGGGGCTTGGCCAGCCTGCAAATAGCCATCAGCCCCTCACCCAGGCTGGCCAGGTACCCCAGTAGGGACCCAAAACCTGAAGGGACTGTGATCACCCTGAAAACACCCCTCAGGTCCTCACCCAGGCTGCCCAGGCATCCCAGTAGGGATCCAAAACATGAAGGGGCTGTGAGCACCCTGAAAATGCCCCTCAGGTCCTCATCCAGGCTGTCCAGGAACCCCAGTAGGGACCCAAAACCTGAAAGGATTGTGGGCAGCCCATCACCCAGGCTGGCCACACCCCAATGGGGTGAGGGTCCACACTGGGGGGGCTTGGACAGCCTGCAAACAGCCATCAGCCCCTCACCCAGGCTGACCATGCACGCCAGCAGATGGACGTCCCCAGAGGGGTCCCAGACTGCGAGAGGGCACAGGCCGGGCTGAGGGACCTCACGAGTGCACAGATTTTTGTGCACCAGGCCCCTAGTTAAGTATAATGCTGGCTGTGGGTTTCCATAGATGTCCTTTTCCAGATTAAGGAAGTTTCCTTTTATTCCTAACTTGTTGACTGTTGGTGTGTTGTTGCATTTTTAGTCATAATATGGTGTTGGATTCTGTCAAATGCTTTTTGTGTATATTGAAATGATCATTTGTGTGTTTTTTTTCCTTTAGTCTATTAATATGGTGCATTGATTTTCATGTTGGGCCAAACATCCATACCTAGGATAAATCCCATTTGTTCATTGTATATAATCCTTATTTTATGTTGTTAGAGTTCCTCTTTCTTTTATATCTTTCATATTTTTTCTATTGATTTCTTTATCTCATAAACATGCTCAAATTTCTTTTATAATAGCAGAGAACCAAACAAACTTACCTAATGGGCCTTATGCCCCATCTCTCTTCTAACATTCAAGCTTTGGAAAAGGTTGTTCTCTTTTTAGCTCAATAACAATTAATAACTTTATCAAATGAAACTGCTTTCCTTAATATCATGAAGGAATTTCTAAGTACCAAGCCTGTGTATACTTTTTAGTCCTTATTTTATGGGACTTATATAGTATTCTACAGTTTTCTGCCTCCTTCCTCTTTGAAACTTTCAAATCCCTGGTTTTCTTTTTTATTATAGCCGCTATGATGAAGTGTCTATTCAAATCTCTCGTCTCTTTTTAAAAATTGGATTGTGGGTTTTTATATGGTTGAATTTTGAAAGTTCCTTATATGTTCTAAATACAAGCTCTTTGTCAGATATGTGATTTGCAACTATAGTTTTCCAGTCTTAATAGCTATATTTTATTCTCTCAACAGTATCTTTATAGAGAAAATGTTTTAAAGTTTGTATGAAGTCTAATCAATTTATCAATTTTTTCTTTTATGTATAATATTTTTAGTGTCATGATTAAGAAATCTGTGCCTAAACCTAGGTTATGAAAGTATTTCCCTTCCAAAAGTTTTATAGCTTTGTATTTTATATTTAAACTAGAGGCCTGGTGCATGAATTTGTGCATGGGTGGGCTCCCTCAGCCTGACTGGCAATGGGGACAATTGGGGCCTTCTTGCCCAGTCATCCATAGGGGGGATTAGGCTCGGCCAGCTAGGGGAAGGGACTATGGGAGGTTGGCCAGCCACAGGAGGTTGGCTGTGGGAGCTCATTGACCACCAGGGAGCAGCTTCTGCATTGAGCATCTGCCCTCTGGTGGTCAGTGCATGTCATAGCGACCAGTCAACTGGTCATTTGGTTGCTAGACTTGTGGTTCATTTTAAATAAATTGTTTTCTTCTTTTATTGTCTAAAATTTTACTTATGTCTCCTTTTCCCCGAATTGACCCTCCCCCCCCCCCAGCCATTTCCACCCCAGGCAAGCCCCCATCTCCCAAGTGTCTGTGTCCATTGGTTATGCTAATATGCATGCATACAAGTCCTTTGGTTGCTCTCTAACCCTTCTCCCCTACCATTTGTCTCTAGATCAATCTATTCTTGTTCATTAAATTATATTGATCATTATATCCCACATATGAGTGAGATCATGTGATATTTATCTTTCCCTGACTGGCTTATTTGGCTTAGCAGCTTAGCATAATGTTCTCCAGTTCGATCCATGTTGTTGCAAATGTTAAAAGTTCCTTTTTTTTTTATAGCAGCATAGTATTCCATTGTGTAGATGTACCACAGTTTTTTAATCCACTCATCTGCTGATGGGCACTTAGGCTGTTTCCAAATCTTAACTATTGTAAATTGTGCTGCTATGAACATAGGGATGCATATATCCTTCCTGATTGGTGTTTCTGGTTTCTTGGGATATAGTCCTAGGAGTGGGATTATTGGGTCAAATGGGAGTTCCATTTTTAACTTTTTGAGGAAACTCCATACTATCTTCAACAATGGCTGCACCAATCTGCATTCTCACCAGCAGTGAGCAATATACAGAATCAATGCAATTCCCATTAAAATACCAATGGCATATTTCAAAGATCTAGAACAAACTCTCCAAAAATTCATCTGGAATAAAAAAAAGACCCTGAATAGCCACAGCAATTCTGAGAAAGAAGAACAAAGTTGGAGGGATCAGAATACCAGATATCAAGCTATATTAGCAAGCCAAGCTATATTAACTGCCTGGTACTGGCACAAGAATAGACATATAGACCAATGGAACAGAGAACCCAGAAATCGACCCAAGCCATTATGCTCAATTAATATTTGATAAAGGAGGCCAGAGCATACAGTGGAGTCAAAACAGTCTCTTTAATAAATGGTGCTGGGAAAGTTGGACAGATACATGCAAAAAAAAAAAAAAAAAAAGAAAAGAAACTAGATCACCAACTTACACCATACACAAAAACAAGCTCAAAATGGCTAAAGTACTTGAATGTAAGACAGGAAACCATAACAAACCTACAAGACTCCATAGGCAGCAAAGTAGCAGACATATGTTGCAGCGATATTTTTACAGACACAGCTCCTAGGGCAATGGAGACTAAGGAGAAAATAAACAAATGGGACTACATCAAAATAAATTGTTTTCTATAAGGTGTGTGACTTAGGTTGAAGTTGTCCTTATATTTGCATATAAATGTTCAATGGTTACAAAATAATTTTTGAAAAATCAATTGGTCAGAGATGTGTGAGTCTATATATAGACTCTGTTCCAATGTTCTATGTGTCTGCCCTTTTCCAGTATCATAATGAATACTTTACAGTGGGTCTGGAAATCGGGAAGGGTAAATCATTCACTTTATTCTTCTTTTTTAAGTTTGTTTTGTTTGTTCTAATTTCTTTGCTTTTCCATGTAAACATTAGAATCAGTTTCTTTATATCTATAAAAACCAAACAAACAAAAAACAAAAAATCTTGATGGGATTTTGGCTAGAATTTAGTCATTTCTATATATAAGTTTATAAAGAAGTGACACCGTAACTGTATTGAGTCTTCCAACATAGGACCATGGTATATGTATTTTTTTGCACTAAAATGGTAAAAAACTTTTATGGTGGATTATGATGTTTTCTTTTTACTTATTTGCTTCCTTTAAAAGTGTTATACTTTTAAAATGTTTATTATCTTTTATTTAAAAATGGAAAGGCCTTTCAGTAGGCATTAGGCAGAGCAGATCAGGAGAAGAGTAAAACTAAAGATTAGAGATGCCCATAATGGTGAGCTGGGGGCAAACCCAACTGCCAGTAGGGTGAGGAGATCCAGTAGATAGACAGCATCTGATGAATATGGTGAGAAGTGGCTATTGTTGAGGATCATGGAGTTACCAGGGAGAGGAGGAGGTTCCAGCAGAAAGTCAGCCAGTGGTATGACCACATGCCTCATGGTCTGAGCATCGTAAGAAGTCAGGAAGCAGGGTCCTAGTTACTGGGATTCATGAGGGGGAAAATCAGTCTTTAGTGGGAGTGGAGGTAGTTAGTAAGGGACCTGGGGTGGGTAGCAAGTGCTCCAGATACTATAATTGAAGTACACACAGGGATCTATGAAGAAAATCAAAGTGTGATCCAAGTGTAGACTCGGTATTATTGTGAGAGGACTGGCCAGGTGCATTAATTCTGAGTCTTTTGAGAATCTGGACTAAGGTCTCTAAAATTTTAATTGACAAAGTCCTAAATTGGTCTTAGTAATGGTACAGTATTGAGCCTGAAGGAGAAATTCAAGTGGCCTCAGTTGTGAGAAGAAGAGGAATTGGGGGTAGGAAACCAGGTGGAGCATTGCTTACTCACCCAACATTCACAACATGAAAGGCATTCTTACTGTTATTGCCACAGTCCACAGTAATGCTGTCGAATTCTGGAATGAGCAGATAGTATGCCTACACACGCTTGAACATACCCACCCATTCACACACACATGTGCCCATGTACACACGCATGGGTGGTTGCACAGGAGGAATGGTGAGCACTGGCCAACTGCCAGCTGGGAAACCCACGGTAATACTGAGCCTCGGGCACTGGGAGCCCCATGGATCAGTTCACAAGGCAGCCGCTAAACATCAAAGAGTGTCGGGATTGTTCCAGAATTGGGGCAAAGGGTAGCTGTAACCCTGAGGTTTTGTGACACCAGAGAATAAGCTGATGCATTTCTTGAGATTGAAAGAAACTCTAGGTGGCATTTGAACGACTGAGCCTGAGGACACAATGAATTGGCCCATGAGGGGAAGGGGAATAATAATTAAAAAATATAACAGACAGTGCTTGATTTAGATAGCCATGACAGTGGAGTTATGTTTTTTTCTGAAGGACTGGAGATCAGCACCTTCTTTTCAGCATCTAAGAGCAAAGAGACAGCCAATTTCTTGAATTTGAACTTGCTTATTATAATTGCTTATCATAAACCATCGCTTTCTGTGTATTGATTTCTAGCCAACGATTAACCAGATGTGAACTTAGAGCCTTGATAATTGCCAGGGAACTCATTCAACAGAGGGAAGCCTGCTAATTTATGAACAAAGCAGGTATTTACAGACCCCTTCAGCCTCAGGTGAGTACTTTTCCATCCAGGTGGCACAAGAAGTCACAAAACAGAGCTCCTATGGGCTCTGAACATGAGCTTGTGAGCTTGTGCTGACTATCTGGAAGGGTGAGAAGGTCTAGACCTGATGGGAAATGATTCAATGCCAAAATTGTGAGAATAGCCACCTGCTTTGGAGGGTTGAAATTCAATGCCTATGTCCAACATAATAGAATTACTAATAATATTGCTATTCACTGATGTATATTATACTTTAAAATTTTTTATATCCATTATCATGACAACATTTTTTGTATGATTATAATTTTATAAAGTTGAAATATGCACTAAACTATATGGTTTAGAGATGTATACGTAAGTGGTAAAACTATTTAGGAAATGAAGGAAATGATAACAATAAAGTCAGGAGAATGGTGACTGGAGAGGAGGGAGGTGAGATTGGGAAGGGGAATGTACAGACCTGGGGTGCTGGTCATGTTCTATTTCTTCACTTGGGTGGAGCTGACACAGAAATTCGCTTTGCAATAATTTAAGCTGTATGTTTACTACTTAAGCACTTTGTGCATGAGTGTATGTTTTATTTTACACACATCAAATGAACAACAACAACAAAAAGAAAATCAGTTCCTTCTTTTGTGTTATTTCAACCATGATTGGTTATTAGTTATGGAAAGTCTAGGCGACAGATGGCTAACACTATGCAATAAATAATGTGTGACTGCATTGGAGGTATTTTAAATAAATTGACCTTTCATATTCTTTATTTAAAAAATATCAATCTATATGTACATATATATAGTCCTAGTCTGAGAGTTCCACCAAAGGGATAAGGGAACTCAAGGTCATCAGCTAAAGTCACAGTTAGAATATGATCTCAGGTGTTCTGGCTTCACATATAATGCTCTTGAGTGATGATACTAATATTCCATTCCCAGCTTTAAAAATTACACAAATGTCTTTACTTCAAATGCAATTGTGGGACTGTCCATTGATTATCAAACTTGCTTTAAAAGATGAATAATTGGTGCTGAACTAGTTAGAAATGTCAAAGAAAGTATCACTTAGCTTTATTAAGTCAGTAGGAAAGATGTGCCTGATTTCCTAGTAACAACAGCATCTTGAAAAGTAAAAAATATTTTACATGTAATATTCAATTTCATTATAGTATTTTTGTACACCAAATATATAATGCTCATTGTTAAACATTTAGAAAATTCAGGAGAGATGAGGAAGGAAATAAAAACTACCTACAATCCCAGCTTTCACAGATGTTAAATTTGTTATGGCTCTAATCTATGTTTCCTTATATATGTTTGCAAAATTAGAGTTTTAAAAATACAGACTTGATTTGAGGTGAAATTTGTTTAAAAAAATCTTAACAATATATTGTGAATATTTTTCATATTCAAAATTTTTCTGTAACATATTGTTAAGGCCTATGTAATATAGCATGGTATAAATGAATATACCATGTTTTTTAAAAAGGTATCTTTTTTTGTTGGCTATTTATTTTCCCCCCAATTATGGCTATCTACACTAATAAAAGAGAAAGATGCAAATTGGCACCCATCAGCCAATCAGGACTGATTATGCAAATTAACCAAACAAAGATGGTGGGTTAATTTGCATACACAGGTGCTGAGCAGCCAGGGGCAAGGTGGGATGCTCATTTCCAGGGTGATGACCCAGGCTTTCTGCATCACCCCAGCTGCTCCAGGCCTCTGGGCAGTGTGGGCAGGCAGAAAGGCGGCTCTGGGACAGAACAAAGGCAGAAAGGCGGCTCCGGATTGGAGCGAAGGTGGTGCCAGCAGCCAGGGGAAGGGAGGCCCATTCTTGCACAAATCTTTGTGTATCAGGCCTTTAGTTATAAGTAATGTCACAATAAACACTTTTTTTTTTTTGGTAAATAAATTTTTACACATACCCAGTATTATTTCCTTAGAATAAATTCCTAGAAGTGAAATTATTGGAGCTGGGTCAAAGGGTATGCACATTTTAAAGGCTTTTGCTATATTTTCCAAATTACCTTTCAGATAGATTGTCTCAATTTATGCTCCCACAGGAGAATATAAAAGTTTCTCTAAGCCATGCTAATGCTAGATATTCTAATTTGAAGTATAATTTTAAAAAAAGATTTTGTTTACCAGTAGTTTCCATTTTTATGGGGTTTTTTTTTTTAGCCCTCTTCTTGATTTGATTCCTATAGTCCTTCAAGTAAAATTGTATGTTATCTCTCCTATAGGAGTCCTGATAAGCAAACATGAATTACGGGACTGAGATACCTCACATGTACATACACATTTAAAAACTTCTACTTAAAACATGAAGGGAATCAATTGTTAAGGAAAAGGGGAACTGAATCCCTTATTTACCTAACTAAACACATTACATATTGTTAAATACCTAATGATTATTCGTAGAAATGGGAAGTCAAAACAAGTCCAGTGTATCAATTTACCAAATTCAAAAAAACTCCTTGGCAATGTGCTTACAAGACCCTATGGGGGACAGCAATCATGAATAGGTTAGACAGCCCATTAGCTTATGAAAAGAGTTGTCAATGCAATCATAATCTATTTGCCTGAATTTCACTGGCATTTTTTCAGAATTTATGGTGATAGAAAGCTATTTCCACATTCCTACACAGGCACTCAGCAGAACAATGGACAGGTTAAATCCTAATAAAACAAATATTGCTATGATGAAAATCTTTCTCTAACTGAAAGAATGTTGGGCTCTAGGTGGAATTCCATTTATTTGAAATAATTTTTCATATGATAAAATCCAAACACAGCAAAATAATCAGAACAATGCACTGGCCTACATTCTACCGGGATTTGACATTAGTAATAGTTGATTAATAAGGCTTTTGGAAAGAAATCTCCTTTGATTAAAACATCAGCCTGGAGGAGAACAGTATCCTTTGTTATTTCAGAACTCTCGAGGGTGAACTAAGGTCAATGGGTGAAGTAACAGAGAATCTGATTATAAATATAACTACAGGCCCAGTGCACAAAATTCGTGGGGGGGTTCCTCAGCCCAGCCTGCCCTTTCTCACATATTGGGAGCCCTCAGGGGGTGTCCTACTGATGGCTTAGGCACTCTCCCTAATCCCCTTGGGGATCGAGCCTAAGCCACAGTCTGGCCTCCCTTTGTGGGAGGTGACCAGGCTAATCAGGGGAAGCCACCAGCCCTATCACCCTGCTGCTGCAGCCACTGCTAGTCACCGCAGCCACCAAGGTGTTTTCATCAACATGGACTCCGGTCCCTTCACCATGAAAAAATGACAACTTTTTTTAGGCATTTTCAAGATGTGTCTTTTATAGGATATGACATTTCTTTCTTTCTTTCTTTTTTAATCCTTACCTGAGGATATGTTTCCATTGATTTTTTGAGAATGTGGAAGAGAAGAGAAAAACAGAGAGAAACATCAAAGTGAGAAGAACACTTCGATTGGTTGCCTCTTGCATAAGCCCTGACCTGGGCCCCAGCCAGGGAGGAGCCTACAACCTAGGTACATGCCTTTGGTCAGAATTGAACCCACACTCTGCAGCCAGCAGGCTGAGGCATTATGCACTGAGCCAAACCGGCTAGGGAAGAATATGACATTTCTTAGCCCTCCAGCAGTGGACCTTCATTTTTTTTTTTTTTCCTGCAGAAGTGAGGTGGAAAAACCCTAGATTGCCTTTAAGGATTCTTACTACCCAAGTTACTAAGAATATTACCACTGGCATACAGGGAGCTTAGCCAATGAGCAGCAGTCAGAAAGGGTGTTTCCTCTGTAGTTCACTCTGATCACTGGCTCCACCCCTGCCCAGGCCTACAGCCTCTGGCTGAGGCTGCAGGCCTGGGCAGGGGACCCCCAAACCCCTCTGATCGCTGGCTTACAATCACCAGCTCTGATCTTTCCCCTTGCCATTGCTGGCTCCACCCTTGAGCCTCTGGCCAAGGCTGCAGACCTGGGCAGGGGACCCTCAGACCTCTGCTTTGCTGGCTCCACTAGTGCCCAGACTGCTGCGATCACAGGCTCTGCTCCTGCCCCTCTGATTGCTGGCTCTGCGGAGCCCAGGCCCCTGCAATCTCCGGCCTTGCCCCTTCCCAGGCCTGAGGCCTCTGATCCAGCCCTTATGCCTGAGTAGGGCACCCTCATACTCCTTTGATCACTGGCTCTGCCCCTACCCCTTCCAATCACTGGCTCCACCCTTGCCCATGCTTGAGGCCTCTGGCAAAGGCCTCTGTCCTGGGCAGGGGACCCCCACTCCCTCTGATCTCCTGTTCCACCTCTCAGGCCCCCTGCCTCCGCTACCACCTGCCTGTCTAACAGGCCTGACCACTTCAGTGGTGGGTCTGAGGCAGACTGGGTGCCGCCATCTTGTGTCCATGGGGGCTGCCATATTATGGCTATGGGCACCACCATCTTTTGGCCATGGGGGTGGCCATCTTTGTGACAGAGTGATGCCTAATTTGCATATTACTCTTTTATTAGATAGAATGTGGCTCTGAGTGCCGCCATCTTGTGGCCATGAGGGTGGCCATCTTTGTCACAGAGTGACACCTAATTTGCATATTACTCTTTTATTACATAGGATAAGAAATAGATTTCTAAACATTAAAGTTGCACCAAAAATTGTTGCTTTTTGAGGCAGAAAATGCCTTTTTTTCTTTAAAATCTACCCTTCCCACTGGAGAAGTAGATAAGAATGTAGAAGAGGTGTTTCCTTAATTGTGTGGCCCAGTGTCTGTGTTGTTAGAGGGAATCCCATAGACATATTTGGGGTGGGTTGCTCTACCAATAGCTGTTTACTAGGCAGTAAAAAACATGAGAAATTCCAAGTTAATATTTTTCAAGTGGCTTATTATTATTTTGAAAGTATATTAGTCAAATACAAATTGCATAGGTGAGGGCCATTATCAATTGAGTTAGGACAAAGTGTCAGATTAGAAAACTTACCTAAATCTCAAAAGTATATATTTTTGTCTCACAGAAGCTTCATTGAGAGCCAGATGGTCTCCAAGGCAGCTCCCTTTCAATCTGGACTTAAAGATTCATCCACTTTAATGTTTTACCTCCTCAGTCTCAATATATGATTTCTAGGGTCTTTATGGCAAGGAAAGAGAAAGCATGAACAACTCGCATACACTCTTCTAGGCCTCTACATATGTCACTTCTGGGCATTGTCTATTGGTCAGAACTAGTCACATGGTCCATTTTAGCAGCAAAGGAGAGTGGGAAATACAGTATTCCTATGTCCTTAGAAAAAGAAGTGAAATGTGTCTTGGGAACTTACGGTATTACCTTTTGCCAGGATGTTCATTGGTTTTCTTTACTTTATATCCTACCTTAAAAATATGTGAACTTTGTTCCATCATAGAACAAACTATACATGACTTTTGCCTTACCACATAAACAACTGATTTCATGTAGTTTTAGTTTTGATTTCATGTAATTTCTTCACAGTTGCAAAACAGGTTTGTCTTGTCTGAGAACTTGGGGGTATGTATTCTCCATATCCTCTCTCCCTCTTTTTTTTTTAAAATATATTTTTATTGATTTCAGAGAGGAAGGGAGAGGGGAGAGAGATAGAGACATCTATGAGGAGAGAGAATCATTGACCAGCTGCCTCCAGCATGCCCCCTACTGGGGATCAAGTCTGCAACCAGGGCATATGCCCTTGACCAGAATCAAACCATGGACCTTCCAGTCCACAGGCTGATGCTCTATTCACTGAGCCAAACTCACTAGGGCTCCATACCTTCTCTCTTGATGCTGTATTTATTTGAAGTAGGATTATTAAATACTAGGAGCCCAGCACACAATTTGAAATCGTGCAGCGCCACCTACCCTTGAGTCGCCAGTCTGGTCCTGCCTTGTTCCCCGGGCCCCACAGCAGACATGGCCACTGCTGGTCCAGCCTGCCTCCCTCTCCAGCCCTTGAAGCAGCTGGGGCCACTGCTGATCAGACCCTCTCCCAGTGCAGGCGCATAGAGGTCCATGGCGCCCTGCCCCAATGCTGCAAGGAGCAACCTCCTCCTGTCCAGTTGACCCGTTATGGTAAATTAGCATATTATAGTAAATTAGCATATTTTTCTGAGCTTCTAGTATAGTTCTAACAGTTTTCTGACTTTAAGCTCTGGATTTCTTCGTGGTGGGCCTCCTAAAGAGAAGTGTAATAGTTTACTAGGGCTGTGGTAACAAAGTACCACAAATTGTGTAGCTTAAACAGCAAAAATGTATTGTCTCACAGTTCTGAAGTCCAAGATTAAAGTGCTCCTTGTAGGGACTAAGGGGAAGAATCGGTTGCATACCTCTCTCCTAGACTCTGGTGATTTGTTGGTAGTCTTTGGTGTTCCTTGGCTTGAAGAAGCATCTCCCTAATCTCTGCCTTCATCCCCATATGGACTTCTGCTTGCTTGTGTGTGTTTCTCAGTGTCTAAACTTCTCCTTTCCTGAAAGAACACCAGTCATATTTTGTTAAGGGCCACCCTCATTTTAACTTGATAACCTCTGAAGAGACCCTATAAAGTCACATTTTGAGGCAAGAGACCTGAGTTTAGATCCACTTTTTTTGAGTCTTCTTGTTTTAATCTGTAAGAAGAGGGAGGTGAGCTGGTGAAGTTTGAAGTTCTAGCCTGTGCTCTGAGCCTGTTATACATCTGCCAACGCTAGAAGATATAAAGGCATCATGATGGCAGAACTCATGAGTAGAAGATCTATGGCCTTTCTGGATCCCTAATCTCCTACCACAGCATGACATAAATGCAGGGAAAAGAGGCCTCACATTGCGGTTCCTGTGCTGTGAGTCTCATCCTGGCAGGCAGGTTTGAATGTAGGCTTCCTCTCTATCTCCCTCACACACATATACATATATGCATTCAGCTTGATTTTTAGCCAGGGGAGGGAAACATTTTTAATAGCAGAGTGTGGTTTTTTTAATCTCCTCTTTTTGTTTTCCTGGAAAAAGATGAAATCATCCATTTATTTTGGACCAATTACAAGCACTAGAAAGCACAGGAGGAACAGAAAGCTTGGTCACAAATAAATATACACTGGGGGCGAGGGGATGAAGGAAACTGTATTGATTGGCCTTGTAAAATCTACTGCTGAATCGATAGCAATTTCTGGAAATGCCAGACATTTATTTTGTGTGGCTTGAGCAGCGGAGATAATAAGAAACATATTTATGAAGTGGATCTCTTGACACTATTTCCTTGAGCTCCTTATAATAACACATATACATACTGGGTATGATAGCCATACAAGTCATAGTGAGTTGCCCACCATCAACCTCTCCTGTGTGTTGGGCATGGCATTAGAAAACATTTCTATTAAAGAAATCCACATGAAGAGATGGAAGAGGTATCCTCATCAGTTATGCAAAGGTAGGCCTGGGTCTGTTCTGATGTTCAGGGAAGAAAGTCAGATGCTGAAACTTCTGGACCCTTCCTGGTCATTCTGAATTTCTAGACCTGTTCTCTTACCCATACTTCACACAGTCTCTCTCAGAGGTCCGTTTATTGTTTCTTTCTAACAATGCGTGGCTTAACATGAGTGGATGCTCCCTCACCCCCACCCTTCATTCTCAGCTAGTCCCTCTCCTTATTTCCTGTGCAAGGGCATTTGATAACCTTGCCAGGACTGTTAGGCCTGAGAAAAGCCTCAGGAGTGTTTCAGGAATAGGGAGGTTGCTAAGTCAGTGTGCTTCAGTATAGTAAAAATAGCCACCATTTATTGACTACTTACTATGTGCTGTGTACTTGAACCATGACTTCATTTTATTTTTTCACAAAAGCCTGTAAGTTATTATTATTCTTTAAAAAATCTGTGGAGTAAAAACTGAGGTTTATTAAGGTTAGATAAGTTACCCAAAATCAATACTGACATAGATTTGGACTCAGATTTATTCTACATTCTATATTCTATATTCTATATCCTATATCCTATATTTCATATTCTTTCTAATTTGTTTTTGCCAGCTTGGTTTGTAACTGGGATTGTGAGAGGTGAAGTCATAATAGCAGTGGGCTGAAGGCATGTCGACAGTATTCCTGTCCAATAGACAATGTATGAAGGTTTCTTTGAAAATAGAGATAGTGTAATCAGAGTTACATTTTAAAAATGTTTTTATTGATTTTTAGAGAGAGAGAACAGGAGAGGGATAAAGAGACAGAAACATCAATGATGAGAGAGAATCACTGATCAGCTGCCTCCTACACTCATCCCTACTGAGGATTAAGCCTGCAACCCTTGCATGTACCCTGACTGGGAATCTAACCGTGACCTCCTGGTTCCTGGGTCAATGCTCAACCACTGAGCCACATCAGCAGGGCCAGAGTTATATTTTAGGGAGATCATTTTAGTGCTTGAATTTAGGATGGATTGTTGTAGGGAAACACACAGGCTTGGAATCCACATAAAAGGATGCAGCAATACACATGGCAGGAGTCAAGAGGCTCAGACTAAGAGAGGAAAAATGTAATCACCAAGAGGTGGCTCTTGACGGTCCTAAGAGTGGAAAATGTTTCTCCTTCCCACTTTGTTTTATCTCCATCTATGCCTCCCTTCCTAGCCACTTTACCATCTCTTATTTTAATATAGTGGGAGGATTCCCTGGAAAATATTTATTCCCAGACTGGCCTCAAAGTCAATCTCAATGGAATTGTTGGATACAAATGCTTACTGAGCTGGGAATAGATGGAGATCACTTTTCTATCCTGTTTCTTTAATACATATCCATTTAGTATGGTGCTGCTAAGGAGAATTTCAATTACTAGATTAGATGATGGGAGAAGGTGTTGTTTCTGTAATTGTTAAACTTCCAGAACCCTGGCTGTGTCCCATCTTTTCATAATAAACCTGTGGTTTTGTGAGACAGTTTTATGGCTCTGAAAGCCACAGTATGTTTTTCCCTTGAGATCTGACTTGGTGCGGAGATTGACTCTTTCCCTCCAACTACTCAGCTATCTTCAGAGGCTAACTCAATCCCCAGTTCAAGATCAGGTCCTGGAAAATAGCTTCCTAACTACCTAAAGATAAAAGATCAAGGGATATCTTGGATAGAATATTATGTGAGGAGCCCTGTGAGTTAATTTTTCAGATGTTCTTTGTGCAGGTATTTTATGCCATACCCTGTGCCAGGGCCTAAGAAGGTAGTCAAGAAAAATCATTTACTTTCTCAAAAAGCTCATAATATGCAGTGGGCCTTGAATTCCTGCTGAAGGCATGTCAACAGTATTCCAGTTGGGCCATAAGTTCAAGTTCACAAATAACCTCTATACAAAGTAGTATCCAGGCCACACCACAGAACTGCCACAGACAGTGTAGGCCAGGTGAGCTCAAAGAGAAATGGAAAAGAGAGCATTTTTTGAGTGGCTCTTGAATGAGAAATAAAACAGTTTTGAAACTTTGGGGTATTCGGGAGAATGAAAATAGCAATATGAGGTAGTAAGAAAACACAGTGTGCAAAGAATCCCAGAGCGGAATCCAGTTCACTGAGATCCCAGTTCACGGGGATTCACTGAGCCTGTGGGAGGGAGAAGAGATTGAAGAGGTGAGTTAAAGTTAGAAAAGACCTTAAACACCAGGCCGATGCAACAACTCTACTCACAATAATTTGACACCCCGAATGAAATGGAGCAAATTTTAAAAAACTATCG
This sequence comes from Murina feae, assembly GCA_004026665.1. Taxonomy (NCBI): domain Eukaryota; kingdom Metazoa; phylum Chordata; class Mammalia; order Chiroptera; family Vespertilionidae; genus Murina; species Murina feae. The sequence goes on along the minus strand of PVJC01001937.1, from coordinate 43,617 downwards.
TAACTTATATATAATTTGAATGTCCCTATAATTACTAAAAAAAATGCATTCATAGTTTTTAAAAATGTTAGAAAAGAAATCTCCAGGCCAAGATGGTTTTACTAAAAAAAACTTTCAAACATTTAAGAAAGAATTAACACCATTTTCACACAACCCCCAGAAGACAGAAGAGGAAACAATGCTCAATTCATTTTATGAGGATAGTATTGCTCTGACAATAAAACTGGACAAAGTATGAATAGAGCACTCTATAAACGAGATCAGCATTCCTCATGAATAGGGAAGCAAAATCTTAAAAAGAATAGAATGGAACAAAATAGAACAAAATATAAAATAGAATTTAACAAGTATGAAAAGAATTATGCACCTTGGCAAAGTAGGGTTTATTTCAAAGATGCAAGGCTAGTGGAATATTAAAACATTAATTAATGTTAATCTACCATATTCAATGCTAAAGAAAAACCGCATAGTCATATCAGTCGATGCAGAAAAAGTGCTTGACAAAATTCAACACTCATCTAATCTAATAAAAGAATATTATGCAAATTAACTCTCACTCCATTACACCTAGGCCACGCCCACCAGCCAATCAGAGTGGCTATATGCAAATTAACCCAGCCAAGATGGCAGCCGGCAGCCACAGAGCTAGAGCAAACGGGAGGCCAGTGATGGAGGAAACTGCCGGCCTAGGCCAGCTGTGGCCTCCACTCAAGGCAACAAAGTTTCAATTATGGAAGCCATGGAGCTGAAGCAAACAGAAGGCTTTGTTGCCTGCCTAGGCAGGCTGTGGCCTCTGCTCAAGGCAACAAAGTTTCAATTATAGAAGATAAATAAACCCCAGAAACCTGCTTTCAACCAGCCTCACTGGGACCTGGGGTCAATGGGAGCTGTGGCCAGCCTGCAAACAGCCCTCAGCCCTTCACCCAGACTGGCCAGGCAACCCAGTAGGGACCTGAACCCTGAAGGGACTGTGGGCAGCCTGAAAATGGCCCTCAGCCCCTCACCCAGACTGGCCACACCTCCATGGGGTGAGGGTGCCCAGTGGGGGGCTTGGCCAGCCTACAAACAGCCATCAGCCCCTCACCCAGGCTGGCCAGGCACACCAGCAGGTGGACACCCCCCAAGGGGTCCCAGACTGTGAGAGGGCACAGGCCAGGCTGAGAGACACCCCCCCCCCCGAGTGCACAAATTTTTGTGTACCAGGCCCCTAGTCTATGATAAAAATTCTCAGAAATCTAGGATTATAGGAAAATTTCCTCACCCAGGAACTTGATAAAGACCATCTTCAAAACCCTATAGCTACTATTACTAGAAGCCCAGTACACGGATTTGTGCACTGGGGTGTGGGGGCCCTCGGTATAGCTTGCAGGGATCTGGCTGAAACTGCCATTCAACATCCGTGAGGGCTTTAGTAGTGCACAAGGTGACAGGCATCTGGGGAGGAGCTGCTCCCACTCATCCTGGCCCCACTGATCACAGTCAGTTGAGTGTCTGCCCCACTCCCCCTGTCTTCCACCACTGTCCCTTGCATCTCCTGGTCTACCACAGTCAGCAATGGAGAAGAGAGTCCCTAGGGTGGAGCTATTGTGGCCTTGCTAGGGGTGCAGACTGAGGCTCAGAGAAGTGGGGTGAGTGCCCAGCCCAGGGCAGACCAGGGAGTCACAGTAGCTGCATGGCAAGGCTGCCAACTTCACACACCATCCTGGGGTGGCTACAGTCTGATAGAAGAAGGTGGACACTAGGACAGAGTTCGTGGTCTCTTTTTTCCCTCTGTCCATCCCTCAGTCCCAATTGCCTGGGTAGGACGTGGCTGAAGGGGTTGATGGGAGTTGGGGGTGCCATACCTCTGGAGCAATGTCTGGGGAGCAGTGGAATTTGGGCCAATGGTGAACTGCTGCTCAGCCCCACCCACTTAATCTTTCATAGATTCAGTCACCTGTTTCTCTTTTCATCTGTCCAGGTTAACTGCCCCCTGGTGGTCAGTGTGCATCATAGCGACTGGTTAACTGCCTTAGGCTTTTTATATATAGACTAGAGCCCAATGCACAAAATTCATGCACTAGTGGGGAGGGTGTCCCACAGCCTAGCCTATACCTTCTCCAATCTGAGACCCCTTGGGGGATGTCTGACTGCAGTCAGACTTTACTCTCACAATCCAGACTGCTGGCTCCCAACTGCTCACCTAACTTGCTGCCTGATTGCTCCTAAACGCTTCTGCATGCCAACCTGATCACCCCTTATCCACTCCCCTGACAACCCGATTGACACCTAACTGCTCTCCTGCTGGCCCAATCACCTCAACTGCTCTCCCCTGCAGGCCTGGTCCCCCCCCCAAGTGACCTCCCCTATTGACCTGGTCAACCCCAACTGCCTTCCCCTGGTCCCCCCTAGCTGCTCTCCCCTGCTGGCCTGGTCCTCCCCAACTGCCATCCTCTCCTGGAATGATGGCCCTCAACTGCCCTCCTTTACCAGCCTGATAGCCCCAACTTCTCTCCCCTGTCAGAATGGTTGCACCTAACTGTCCTTCCTTGTAGGCCTGCTCCCCCCCCCCCCCCAGCTGCTCTCCCTTGCCAGCCTGGTTGCCCCTAACTGCCCTCCCCTACTGGCCTGATTGCCCACAAATGCCCTCCACTGCTGGCCATCTTGTGGTGGCCATCTTGTGACCTCATGGGGGTGGCCATCTTATGAACACATGGGGGCATCTCTCAGCCCAGCCTGTGCCTTCTCGCAGTCTGGGAACCCTCGTGGAATGTCCACCTGCTGTCTTAGGCCTGCTCCTTGGGAAAGTGGCCCTAACTTGGCACTCAGACATCCCTCTGGCAGCCTGGGAACCCTTGAGAGATGTCCACTTGCCAGTGGGGAGCAGGCCTAAGCTGCAATCGGACATCTTTAGTGCTGCTGAGGAGGCAGGAGAGGCTCCCACCACCACCCTGTACTGGGAGCCCATTAGCCTGGCTTGAAGCTGAGGAGAGCTCCCCCTGTGGGAGTGCACTGACCACCAGGGGCAGCTCCTGCATTGAGCATCTACCCTGGTGGTCAGTGTGTGTCATAGTGACCAGTCATTCCCAGTCTTTTTGCTGTTAGGATCAATTTGCATATTACCCTTTTATTATATAGGATAGAGACCTGGTGCATGGGTGGGAGCTTGCTGGTTTGCCCTGAAGAGTATCCTGGATCAGGGTAGGGGTCCTTGCTTGGGTGCCTGGCCAGACTGGGTTAGGGGTTGATGGATGTTTGCATGCTGGCCACAGTCTCTTCAGGTTGGGGGTCCCTGCTGGGGTGCCTAGCCAGCCTGGGTGAGTGGCTAATGGCTGTTTGTAGGCCACAGCCCCTTCAGGGTGGAGGTCCCTGCCGGAATGGCTGGCCAGCCTTGGTGAGGGGCTGAGGGCTGTTTTCAGGCTGGTCAAGCCCCTTAGCAGGGACTCTCAGCCCATGAGGGTGGGGCCATCCTGGGTGAGGGGCTGATGGCTGTTTGCAGGCTGGCCACAGCTCCCAGCCACCCAAGCTCCCAGTGAAGCTGTCTGCAAGCAGGTATCTGGGGTTTATTTATCTTATATAATTGAAACTTCGTTGCCTTGAGTGGAGGCCACAGCCTGCCTAAGCAGGCAGCTTCCTCCATCGCCAGGCCAATGAAGCCTCCTGTTTGCTCCAGCTCTGTGGCTGTTGGCCGCCATCTTGGCTGTATTAATTTGCATATAGTCGCTCTGATTGGCTGGTGGGCATGGCTTGGGATGTAGTGGTGTGATGCAATTAGCATATTACTCTTTTATTGGATTAGATGGTGACAGACTGAATTTTTTTCCATCAGATCAAGAATGAGGCAAGGATGTCTACTCTCACCTTTTTTATTCTTAATGTTGGAACTTCTAGTCAATATAATAAGTCCATAAAAAGAAATAAAAATAATAAAAATCAGAAATTAAGAATAAAGTTATTTCTATTTATAAATAAAGCTAGAGACCCAGGGCACAAAATTCATGCACAGGGGGCAGTGCCCTCAGCCCTGCCTTCACCCTTTCCAATCTGGGACCTCTCGAGGGATGTCAGACTGCTGGTTTAGGCTTGATCAGACATCCCTCTCACAATCCGGGATCACTGGCTCCTATTTGCCTGCTTGCCTGATCACCTCTATTAGCCCCCCTGCCAGCCTGATCACCCCTAATTGCCTCTGCCTGTCATCCTGGTTGCCCCCAGCTGCTCCCACCCCCACCAGCCTGGTCATCCCTAACTGCCCCTCCCATCAGCATGGTCATCCCTTACTTCCCCCCCTGCCAGCCTAGTCACCCCTTACTGCCCCCCTGCAGGCCTGGTCGCCCCTCACCGCCCCCCTCTACCAGTCGGGTCACCCTTAACTGCACCCCCTGCCGACTTGGTTGCCTCCACCTGCCCCACCTTCTGTTGGCCTGGTCATTCCTCATTGCCCCCTTCTGCTGGCCTGGTTGCCCCCAACTGCCCCCACCCAGCTGGCCTGGTCACCCCATGCAATCTGTTGGTCAGTCATTTGGTTGTCCCTCACTGACCCCCCACCCCCGACCCCGCCGCCAGCCTGGTCACCTCATGCAGCCTGGTGTTCAGTCATTTGGTCATCCCTCACTAACCCACTGCTGGCCTCTTGCCCCACTCAGCCTGTTTGGTCATCTGTTCGGTCGTCCATTTAGTTGTGATGGCCCCTGGCTCTTTAGATACAGAGATTATCATCTACACAGAAAATTACAAGAAATCTTAAAAAACACACATTCTCTTAGGACTAATAAATCAGTTCAGCAAAGTTACAGGATATAAAATAAACACACAAAAATTTATTGTATTTCTATGTACATAGACATAAAAAAATATCACTTACTGCTCAAAAAAATTTAAATGTTTAAATGTAGATGCAACAAAAAAGTGTGCAGCATTTGTACCTAAAATCAACAAAATGTTAAGGAAAGAAATCAATGAGATCTAAATAAATCTATTCATTGATTGAAAGACTGAACATAGTTGTATTATTTTCCCATTTCTGATGTAAAATATTACCACAGACTTAGTGGCTTACATTAAATGAAAATCAAATTTTTGGCAGTTCTGTATTTCTAAAGTCTGATATGGGATTTAAGGAACTAAAATCCAATTGTTTCTGATTCTTTCTGGATACTTTGAGAGGAGAATCTACTTCCTAGCCTTTCAGCTTCTAGAAGCCACCTGCGTTTCTTGATATAGGACCTGTCTCTGTTTCAAAGCCAGCAGTGCAGTACCTTTCAATCTTATTCTGAGTTCTGCTTACATAGTCATATGTCCCTTTCTCTGACTCTGACCCTCCTACCTCCTTTGCATAAAGACCTTGTGATTACATTGGACCCACCTGGATAATTTGCAAGAATCTTCCCCTTTCCAGGTCCTTACCTTAATCACATTGGCAAAGTCACTTTTGTCATATAAAGTAACTTGTTCACAGTTTCCAGGGATTAGGATGTAGAAATATTTGATGGTCCATTAATCTGTCTACCACGTTAGTAAAGCTATCAATTTTCCCTAAACTGATGTGCAGATTTATCAAAATTCCTCTCAAAAATTACAGTAGATTTTTGGTAGGCATCAACAGGATTATTCCAAAATTTATACGGAAGGGCAAAAATACTTGAATAGCTAAAACAATTTTTGAAAAAGAAGAATAAAGTAAGAGGAGCTTGTCTACCTGATACATATTATACAGCTACAACAAGCAAGACGTGTGGTATTTGCACAGAGATATACTCATAAACCAATAGAACATAATAAAGAGCCCAGAAATAGACACACAACAAATATTCCCATCTGTTTTTGACAAAGGTGCAAAAGCCCTTGGGGTGATGGACATATTCTCTATCTTGACTGTATTAAACTCAATGTATTGATTATATATTATACTATCATTTTACAAGATGTTAACACTGGATAAAGAGTACACAGGCTCTTCCTGTGTTATTTCTCACAACTACATATGAATCTACAAATACCTAAAAGTAAAAAGTTTAATAAAAAAGTAGTTCAGAGGAGACTCAAACTAGGATGGTGATAGTGGTGGTAGGTGTGTTTTCAAGGGGAGGTGGTGGAGAAAGGCATCAATGAGAGAAACAATGTAAAAAGCTGTTAGCTATTCTTATTCCCCAACCTTGGTCATGATATGTTCACCTGTCACTGAGTGACAGGGCATCTTGTGTTTGCTCACTTACTTGATAAAAAGAATGGAGAGGGACTTCTCTACCTAGTGTCAGTTGTTGACTTGGAGTATGTCCTGCTCTGATCTATTTCAGCGACTTCTGGAGGCAAATCAAAGAGACAGTCATTAAAGGCTTTGAAGGGCCGTGAACTATCTCTCATTGGTTCCAATACCAATGCTTAGAGAAATCACACAAGAAATTTTCTGAAACTCTCCAAGGCAGTGGGGAAGTGGTAGTGGAAGCAGGATGAGCACGAATGGTATAACACAAGCATGCCTATTAAGCCCATAGCATTAATAAAAAGAGAACAAAAAGTGAAGGAACATTGACTTCCAGAATGAGTATGAGGTTATTCTGTTCACTCTCCTTCATACCATGTCTGTGTCCACACCTCCACTCCTTCTGGGATGAGTCAGGGTTAAACCATGGGTATTATAGGCCCCTGAATTAGGGAAGTAGCTTTTGCAGGGTTGAGCTGGTAGCTCGATGTTCAGTCCCTGGAAAGGTTTGGAGAACAAAGATTCTGGAGAGTTTTGTCCTGCTTTCAGCCTATATTCTAAGTAAAAATAGCCCTGATAAATCCTAGTGGCCCAGCTCACAGGAACCTGACTGAGGTCTGGGGCCCAGGCCCAAGCTTGTGATGGAAAGTGGCTCCTCTGCCTGACTTTACTGCCCCACAGCTCCCTCAGGAAGCAGCTTGGTGTTGGCTTGAGGGTTTGGATCCTGGATCTGGATTCCTGATGGGGGAGGTGGGTGTTACTAACCTTAACCCCATTTACATGCTTTTGTTGTTTTGTTTTATTTTGAATTTTACCCCTTTGTCTTGCTTTATTTAAGTATTGTCTTTGATTGTTTGTTTGGTTTGGTTTTGGTTTTAAGTAAATGAAAGCAGATTCTCTAAGTCAATCCCAAGTGTTTATAATGGTCTATATGCTCTAACCCCAACCTCTACCTCTAATATCTTCCCCCTTTCTCCCTCTAGTTCAGCCACACCTGACTCCTTACTGTTCCTTCCACATAGCAGGAAAGTACTACCTCAGAGCTTGTGCATTTGCTGTTTCTTTTGCTGACTACCCCCACCCCATATATTCATGTAGCTTGTTTGCTCACTTCCTTAGGTCTTGACTTAACGTCACACTTTTAGGGAGATTGTCACTGAACACCCTATGTAAAATTGTATCACCCTCCCCTCAACACTTCTTACAACCTTCTCTGTTTTCTTAATTCTTCAAGGCACTTGTAGCCATGTAACTCTCTAACATACACTGTACTTTACTGTCTGAGTTCCTCAATGATAATGTAGGCTTTGTGAAGGCAGAGCTCTTTGTCTGTTTTGTTCACTAATAAATGTATCTAGAACAGAACCTGGCATACAGTAGGCAGTTAATAAATATTTAATAAATGAATGAATGGAATGAGGGAGTGAATAAAATTCTTCCTGGTGCTATGTAGGACGTGTGTGTGTGTGTGTGTGTGTGTGTGTGTGTGTGTGTGTGTGTATACTAGGGGCCCGGTGCACAAAAATTTTTGCACTCGGGGGGTCCCTCAGCCCAGCCTGTGCCCTCTCACAGTCTGGGACCCCTTGGGGGATTTTCACCTGCTGGCATGCCTGGCCAGCCTGGGTGAGGGGCTGATGGCTGTTTGTAGGCTGGCCAAGCCCCCCCATGTAGACCTTCACCCCATTGGGGTGTGGCAAGCCTGGGTGAGGGGCTGAGGGTTGTTTTCAGGCTGCCCACAGTCCCTTCAGGGTTTGAGTACCTACTGGGGTACCTGGCCAGCCTGGGTGAGGGGCTGAGGGTGGTTTTCAGGCTTTCAGGCTGCCCACAGCTCCTATTGACCCAAGGTCCCAGTGAAGCTGGCTGGAATCAGGTTTTTGGGGTTTGTTTATCTTCTGTAATTGAAACACTGTTGCTTTGAGCCTAGGGCTAGGCAAGTAAGGAAGCCTCCTCTTTGTTTTAGCTCCGTGGCTTCTATAATTGAAACATTGTTACCGTGAGCAGAGGCTCAGCCAGCCTAGTCAGGCAGTTGCAAGGGAAGACGGCTGTTTACCCTAGCTTCGTGGCTGCCGGCTGCCATCTTGGCTGGGTTAATTTGCATACATATGCTCTGATTGGCTGGTGGGCATGGCTTGGCTGGTGGGCATGGCTTAGGCATCCCAAAGAGTTGGTTAATTTGCATATTACTCTTTTATTAGATTATATATTAATATAAAATTTTAATATATTAAATATATTATTATAATGGTTATTAAATATAGCAATATTCGTGCATCTATTTATTTATTTATTAAAACCTATGACTTTGAAAAGAACCTTGAACTGGAGTTTGAAGAGTTGGGGGTCACTTCTGGCTTCTTCAAAACCAATCTAATGGGAAAAGCATTTCATTTCCTTGCCTCAGTATCAACATTTGTGAAATAGGTGTAATATTTCCTGTGTACCTCATAGGGCTATCATGAGAATCTAATAAACTATTAGACAGTGATGTGTAAAAATGAAAATCAAGTCACACATACACTCAAACCTCTGCAAGGTTAAAACACTGGTATATTAATGTTTAGTTATCATGTAATGAAAGAATTCAGAAAGTGATCTTACTTCTCTGAATGATGATCGAAGCACATAATATGACCAGGGTATTCTGTACTCTTCCCAAGATACTGTGAGGTTCTCTGAGAAACTTATCTTTTGAAACCTGAGTGTTATTTGGGAGCTTATCAGGAGTGTTTCATGAGGGAAAAGGAGAGCAGAGCTCAGCGTGTCATGGAATATTCCTCCCTTTCTTCCATTCCCTCAAACCCTGTGCTGTTGCATTTCTTGCTGTGTATTATTGACAGAGGAAATGCTGATTCATGGGTCTGAGTTACAGGAAACCTTGTTTCCTGGTGAAGAAACAAGCCGGGTGTTGATGCCAGCAGGCTCCTCTGCCAGTTTCTGCCACATGTCCTTCTGCTGGGCCTGCACCCAGACCGCCTGAGAAGGGGTAGAGCCAACGTGGGCTTAACCAGTGAGGTCACCTTCTCTTGGAACTGAATTAAGCAGAGGCTCCACACTGTGCCTCTCGAGGCCTTTCGGCTGTGACCCCATGATACCTTTCCAGCTCATTTCCCACCACTCCCTTCTTGCACCCTGTGTTGTGGCCACACATGACCACACCCAGTTCTTTGTGAACACCTTGTATTTTCCAATCTCCATGCCTTGGCTCATGACGTGCCCTGCCTGGAATGGCCCCTGACCCAGTGTCGGCTCATTGAAATCCTACCCATGCTTCAATTTTGCTCAGCTTCCACCTACTCTGTGTAGCCTGAATTCTTCCCATTTATTTTTATTCTTTTTAGTAGGGGTACTTTCAAATATGCACAAAAGTAGATGGGCTGTACGATAAACTGCTATGTATCCACCTCCCAGCTTCAACAATTACTTGAATTCTCTTAAATAACACTTAATGCCTCCTTCTTTGAGCTCTCCAATAGCTGTTATGTTTTTGCTTAACCCATATTTACTTAATTGAATGGGAAGAAGGTGAATTAGTGGATTTAGAATGTTCTGTTTACTCATCTCTCACACTGAGGAAACTGAGGCCCAGAGAAGTGCGTTGATAGCTAAATGTCAAAAGACAGGTCATGGCAAGCTGAGACCAGATACTTCTGAAGAGCCTCACAGTCTAATTAGGAGGTGTGGATAATACACTCATAACAAGTACATATTAATGGATCTTGAGTTCTATAGGAGTTCAGGCTAAGTGATAAGTAAGTGTGTGTTGAATGAAGAAATTAATCTTCTCTTCAATTGATTAATAAAGATGGCGTCTCAAGCTTGGCACTGAGCAACCTCCTGGTCCTCTGAGGTCAACACACTAAGGATATTGAAGGTACTGAATATATATATAATATATGCCACCTAATCTATAATAATATAAGTGTAATATGCAAATTGACCAAATGACCGAACAGCAGAACAACCATCCAGACAACCTTCTGGTTGACCACCTTATGATACTCACTTGTGTCAGGCCTGCCAAGGTGGGAGCAATACAATTGGTTGGGAGGCCCAGCCATCACCCTACAATAACCCCACAGAGGCAATTGACGGGGGTGAAGGGGGACTCCATGATCAATCATGCCACAGAGGGGGCTCAGGCCACCGGCTAGCAACAATGTAGCAGGTGTGCAGGGCTGGCTAGCAATCTCCCTGCAGAGGGAGGCCCAGGCCAGCCAAACAATTGTACCCCACACTTGTCACCCATAGAGGGAAAAGACCAGTGGTGGGGGAGGGGAGGCAGCACTGCACAGATGGCAAGCAGTGGCAGCAGTGGGGGTGGGGCCAGCTGCCAGCAGCTGAGGGAAGAAAAGCCCCAATAGGTCCTGAACGCTAGCCAGACATAGGAACTCTACCTGAGGGGTCCAGATTGCATGAGGGCACAAGCCGGGCTGAGGGACACCCCCACCCATGCACAAATTTCACGCACTGGGCCTCTAGTTAATTATAAAGTAAGTAAGAGTTAGTGAAAAGTTAAACTGATAAATACTTTATAGTGAATTTTGTGCCATTTCTAAATGAAAGAGAGAGTAGTTATTCTGTATGTGAAGATCCTAACTGCTCCTGAGTTACCTTGAACAGAAGGCAAAAAGAAAAATTGAGGGAGTCTTAAGTTGGATTATTTGGAGTACTTGTGCATTAGATAATTTGGGGAGGAAGACATGGAGAGAAATAAGTGTGGAAAGATAAAGCAACAAATAAAAGCCTATAGGGGAATAATAACAAATTTTCAGGTTGATCCAGAACTGCCTCAAATCTAGATTTTGGAAGTACAGAAAGAGGTTAGCTAGTTGTCTAGTCCAAGGTGCTTGGATTTACTATGTCAAATAAAAGGAGGGATCTGGTCATCAGCTAAGAAGCTATTGTTATTGGTGGAGAATAGAAAATGTGTGTAGGTTTTCCTCATAAAATGGGGTGAAAACATAATTTGAGATCCTTTCCTTGAAAAAAAATATTTTGAATCAGATTTTTCTAAGGGTCACATATAATCAGTGCCTGACCACTGTATTTCCTTGGTTTGGCAATGTGGGTGGAGGGGAGAGAGATGTAAGGGCTCCCAACAGGTGTCTAATAGGCACTTTGTCTGCACTGTTTCATTGGCCCGTTAAAATGCTGGCAGTCACACCAACACTGAGGTCACAAGGAGGTTCTGAGGTTCACTAAAGTGCTGGGCAGAATGTGATTTGTAAGCTGTGAAGTTTCTCATTAAAATCGTGACATCTACTATGGCTAGCAGTCTGATGACAGGAGATGTTGCCCTGAAGGCAAAAGGGGAGAATAAGAAAGAGACAAAGAAGGGTTTTTAGAATCATGGGCTCACATTTCACATTTTAGTGTGGGTCAAAGACCTGGATAAGGAGAATCAGGGGAGAATTCTTGAACTTCAGCCCCTTCCCTGAATTTGTCACTCTTCATGTCCCTGTGAAGACTGTCACTAAAGGTGTCAAAATGAAAACCTGTGGCCTGTTTGACTGTTTTAGAGGTGGCAAGTCAAGGGATGGATATATGGGAGGAAGTGGGGTAGTGAGAAATGCTTTACATTCTGTACCTAGTCTGGAATTGTGGAGAGTGGGAAATATGTAGGCTTAATGGATCCTGTGGAGAGGAAAGAGGATTTAAGGTTTAGCAGGCAGAAGAATGGGGTATTCCCATCAGGGCTACAGGAGTCCTTTTAAAATCAGGCAAGAATAAAGTAATGCTAAAAGGGGACCCATGATAGGCACCACGATATATAGATTCCCTCATAGTAGGTGGTGATCTGCCTTCTAAAATCCATGGGAACGCATTTCCCCATAAGGAAAAATATTTCTCCCTCCACCCCAACACACACAGGCTCACGCCCCTGTTTATTTACTTGATGAGTCTTTTTTCCAGGGGATATAAAGTTAAGTGTGGCCCTAAGTCAATATTATACACTTCACATGTGGTCCTTGGTATAGCAAATCTGAATTTAACACCATTGAGAGTCAGGCCACTTACTCAGGCTTCTGAGGTACACACATTAGAACAGGATTCGAATTGCTTACTCCTCAGCAACCTTGTGTGGTTTAGAGCCTTCACAGAAAATAAGGAAAGGCAGGCTTCCTTTTTCTCCTGTAAAGGAATCATGTTCTTCCATACCATCTTTGCTACTGGATCACAGTATTTTCAAGCCAGAAGCCGAAGTGGTGTGAAGGGCATAGTCATGTGGGTCCTCAGATTTCCATCAGAGAGCTTTGGTGAAGGCCTGGACCCCTGGAGCCTAACTTCACTAGGAGAGCCCAGCAGGAAGAAAAGGCTTTGGCTGGGCTGAGCAGACCTTATTAGTGATGGGGTTAATCTTGAGGTTAATGTATATTCACTAGATGTATTTTTTTCCCCTTGTGTCCATGTTTCTATTCCTGAGCTGAGAGTTGTTCTGTAGACTTTGGTGTGGATTTAGCTGCATTTTCACTGAAATGCAGGGCCAATCTATGTACATGAAAACATTCTGAGGATTTCTCCTTAAAGGGCTTCACTTGAGTTTTTGGATCAGATGATCAGGCACAGAGAAGGTTCAGAAAGAATGAAAGGTCCACACTGATGTGCCTGTAAATGTTTAACAAGCAACGTTCCAGGGGAATGAGCCCTATCGTAGGGCTTGCTAATTTCTATGATGTAAATGTCTGACTGTGGCTGATTTCAAGCTACCAACATGATGGTCTCTGAGTGTGGAGGTGGGAAGATATGCCAAGGACCAGCTTGTATGAGATGGTAGGATTTGGTCCAGCACTCTCTCAGCCAGCAGTCAGAACAGACCTAGCAGAGCTTCCCCATGGGCACAGGAGGAATTGGAACTCAGAGACCAGATGAGGCCATTAGGCGAGGGTCAATGTGGGCAGTGACAGCAAAGCATGAAGACAGGCAGGAGGTGACAGGCCAGGTGGCAGTCAGCATCAAGCCAGCCATAATAAATAACTACCCAAAGAAAAAGAGCTTTTGTTCACTGAGCAATAGTATGTGTCAAACTCTGTCTGCATTGTCACTCACTCTCACAGCACGTCTGCCAGGGTCTTTTTATCAGATGAGAAAAATGGGGCACAGAGAGAGAAAATGTTGGCCATGTAAGAAGTAGTGGATGGAGAATTCAAATCTCAGGTCTATTTCTTCTGTACCATTCAGCAGGAGGAAGGCTGGGAGCAAGCCCGACAGGTTATGTGGCTGCTGGAGGCTAACTCTGATTCCTGAGAGGGCCGACAGCTTTGTAGGAATAAGGGAAATATTAGATTATGGAACGAGAAATTCAGTACCAGGGACAAAATGAGTCACTGGACTTAGTGTGCAAGGTCAGAAAGGGTCAGAAAGGGATAGATTTGATAGTGGGAAACAGCAAAAACCTTCAGCCCTGGAGTGAAGCTGAACATTAAATTGGGAATTCTCTCCATGTCGGCCAATGAAGGCATCAAGCACCAAGTCCTTGTCTGGGCTTCTGAGGAAGGACCCTATGGAGAATGACTATGGACATCTGGTTTATATCAATATGCCACCTACAGTACTTCAAAACTGTAACACAGTCTATGGAAGCTAACTTGCTAGACCCATCTTCTGAGGGAGATTCTATTATTATTCTCATTTTAAGTCATGGAGAAGATAGGTCACCCTTCTAATAAGTGTCAGAAGCAAGATTTAAACCTCAGGCACTCTTCAGTACTGAAACTTCTGTTATTAGAGCAATCCATATAAAATGATCTTTCTTTTAAGCCTTTTAGGTTGAATATTGGAAATTCCACATCATGTTATTTTGACCCTCTAGTACCGAGAATTCCTAGAAGTAGACAGATCTTGCTGCTCCAGTGAGCAGACCCAGTGATCTACCTCAGCTGCATTGTGGTGTCCTGTCTGTTTGTCATATGTGATAACAGCAGTGATTTTTTTTCAGAAGCAAAAAAGGGGATACATGTGTGAGATGTTCAAACCTACAGAAGTTACCTGGTTTCCCTTCAGGTAATGGACACTGGAGCGAGATTTAGGAAGGCATCGCCCACATTGGTGAACGGTGTATAGGGAACCAGCATGGTTCTGGGACATGGTGTTGAATCAATGGTGAACAAAGATCTGATGCTTGTGTAAGATTTCACACTGAGATTACAAAATAATCTGGTTCTCTCCTGGTGTGTATAGCAATCACCAATTCAACCTCTTGGCAGAAAGTTAACATTTTGGATCAGAGTAAATGTTGGCAGAGCAAATGGTGCTAAAGTGGAAAAGTCAGCCTTTGCCCCAATTGTTCCTCCACTACCTGAGTCAGAAGACTTCATGAACACTGCTTAGTATTCTTCCCAGCTTTCTCTCTAGATAGTCAGAAGGATTTTAACACCTCAGAGAAAGCAAGTCTTTATGCGCTGAGGTTAGGAAGAAAAAAACAAAACAAAAACACCAAAACATCTCACATTGTTTGAGGTAGGAAACAAAAGGTTTAATCTGGTAGGAAAAAGAGGGAGGCAGCATGGTGACTAGTTTGGAGGTCTGGAAAGGTTCGCTATCAGTGAGAGTGGATGGGTCAAAGGGGAGAATGACAAAGCACTCCTGACACTCTGCCCAAACCTGGCACAGTGCCTGAATTTCTTCCAAAGTCGCATCCCAGGGCCTCTGCTCTCTGACTCAGGGCCGGCACCTGCTGCTCGGGATGATTACTGCCAGTGGCCACCACCACAGCTGTGGGTTTTCTGCCCCTGCCTGCCCCAGGCCTCTCTCAGCCTCATTCCTCCCGGCCTCCTCCCCTGTCCTTTTACTGGAACAACTGTGTATAATCCCCTCTCCCCTTACTTCCCCCTTCCCCAACACACCCACCTGCCCCTCTTGATTCTGTGCCAGCAGCTGGTCAGTGCACAGTGCCAAATCAAACAGATGTGGGTGGTATTGGCCGGCACGTGTGAGCAGGCTCTCTGACAGCCCTGACCCTGACCAGGGCTCTCTCTCAACTGGTTGAAGGCTGGACGGGCTCTATACAAACAAGTGGTCAGATTCCATCGCCACTGACTCTCTGTGTTTCCTCCTTGTCCTCCAGACATTCTTTTTATTTCTCTCTGTTAAGCTCCTCTTTCCCTTCTTTGTTGCTTGTTTTTCTGTATAATGTTTTGTTTTAATTCTTCCTCATTAATCAAGCTCATGAACCTTTTAAGGATAACATTAAAAAAGAAGACAAAACATGGCCTTTTAAAACAGGTTTTAAAGTTCAACTTCTCCAGATTCATAAAAGACATCACAATAGGCCAGAAATTAGCTGGTAAAAGAATAACAACTGGTCCTCTTCACCACAACCCAAGCCCAGGATCTTAAAGATGTCACTTCCTTCCTTCCTTTCTTAGTCAGTGGCATACACAATTCAAGGTAATTCTCAGAAGTAGGTGCCCTTGCAAGCAAATGTCTTTGATTTTTCTGTACAATTGGCTAATTTTACTCCCTTCTGCCTACCTGTCTAAGTGGAGATGACTTGAGAACAACAGCAATTAAGTTCTGAAATCACACCGAAAATAAAATCAGCAGGTCTAGTATCATGAAACAGAGATTGCTCAGTGTTTTTTTATTTTTAAAATATTTTTTATTAATTTCAGAGGAGGCAGGGAGAGGGAGAGAGAGATAGAAACATCAATGATGAGAATCACAGATCTGCTGCCTCCTGCATACACCCTACTGGGGATTGAGCCCACAATCAGGACATATGCCCTTAACCAGAATTGAACCCGGGAAAACTTCAGTCCACAGGCTGACGCTCTATCCACTGGGAGGTTGCTCCATGTTTTAATGTACATTTTTTCTTATAAGTATAAGAAGAGAAACAGCTTGCATTCTACATAGCTTCTAGCAAAAAAAACAAAACAAAACAAAACAAAAACCCACAGTAACAATACGAAAAACAAAAAACAAAACTCGTCCCAACAGAAAGAAAAAAACAATAAAATAAATTTAATAATCCATACAGATTTTTTTTTTCAGAATAATGGTCCTAAATGTTGATAATGGTTAGTATCTACCTGAATGTCTCAAAATTTTCCAGACATACATGCCTTTCACATTTGTCAATTGAATAGAAAATGTAAGATTACTGAGTCAGCCCTTGGGTAGGCTTCTGTATATGGCTTAGGAGGATGTCAACATTTAAGAAATATTAAATTATAATAATGTGTTTCTCATTTTGCTCAGACTTCCAGGAAACTCTGAGATGAATCTGATGCTTAACCCAATGATTGTATTAGCTCTTGCCATTTCTTTTGCTTAAGTGTAAATTGCTGGTTCTCTTTTTATACCTCGGTGTATACATATTTTTATTTGATGAATAGTCCAAAATTCTTTTTGGGAAAAAGGATAGTATACTAAGTAAGGGGAACCCATAAAAATGACTTATACTGATGATGATTCATGCCATTTCACTTTCTGCTTTTAATTGTTATTTATGTACTTAGTGTAAGGGACTCATTAGACTGCAAATTCTCTGAGGGTAGAGCCAGGCTTCGGTGTCCCAATGTCTCCCAGGGAGTGGGTGTCTAATAAGATTCTATTGAATAAATACAACTTCAGGGTTAATTTTAGAGGCAATAGAATGAGGTTTCTTTCCCCCTTTTTTCATTCCTTTCCTGGTATGCCTTCCTCAGAGTAGAATCTATTGATGTAATCTTTGCACTCAGGCAGCTCTGAGCTAATATATGGGGACACTTCTACGGTGCTGGATGAGAAATTATTTTCTCCTCTTTCCCCTTTGAAGCTCATCATAAATATCTTTTCTTTCTCTACAGTGTTCTCTCCCTGTTCCTGCATAATATCCAGTAATGTTCTCCTACATAAATAATAACCACATATATTTACATAAGCACGGGTAACACTGGCACATTCCTTCCCAAAAGGATTTGAGATGGACATCTTAGAGGATTTTTAAATTTTACAGAGCACTCTCAGATGCTGTTGCTGCTGTTATCATGTAATATTTATTGTATACTTACCAGGTGTCAGGCTCTAGGCAAAGACTTTTTGTACACTATCTCATTTAGTCCTTACAGTAATCCTAGGGCAGAGCTACTGATAGCTCTTTTAATCCGAGGAAGCTGTAAGGCTCTGGAATTTTCCCAAGGAGGCACAGGCAGGAGGGAGCAGGACTGGGATTTGAACCTCGAGCTCCAGCTATCAAACCCAGACTCCTAGCCTCTAAATACAGATAATCCCTTTGGGTCATAATTTCAACCTAGTGAGACAGACAACGTGGGGTAATGAACTCCGTTGCACAGATGAGAGGAAAAAGGAAGCACAATGCTGACTGAATGCCGGAGACGTTCGGGGCAGCATGCTTTACTCACAGTGACCCGTTCTGTCCCTCCAGCCATCCTGCTGTATTCTACAGTACCTGTGTCTCAGACGAGGGGACAGGAGATGTGAGTGTTCAGTTAACTTACATAGCCACTGGAACAAGAAGGCAGGATTTCCCCCTGGATCTGTTTGGCTCTAAAGTCCTTCTTTTTTCCACTGTACACGTGGAGAAACCAGCTCAAGTTCACATGGTGGGTTATAGAAAAACAACACCGAGTTCATATTCCAACTAGAGTTTGTTCAACTGCCCTTTTTAGGTTCTGATGTCCTTCTGGGGTCAAAAAGTGCAGTGTTTGCCTTGCTCCTGGGGGCAGGGCAAGGACATCTTATTATGACTTGACAAGGCGAATGCAATTGAATTTTCATCTCATTCAGAGCAGAGAGAGAATAGCTTTGGGAATGAGGCTAGTTTGAAACAAGAGTTCCCGAGCCTAATTAAAAACTAGGCTGGAGCTGTGCTTTTCATTCCTTAAGCATGTTCGACCTCATTAAATAGAAAAAAGCAAGTGGAATTTTCTGATTTGTTTTTCAGGTTCTGCACGGGCAGGGACTCTGAGGGCGTGAGACATATATTTACGGCTTCCAGTCCACATGTGCTATAAACAACATTGCTATGGTAATAAAGACCTAACCTTCTCAGGTGCTGATCACCCTGGCAGGACCATAACTTGGTAAAGTAGAAACACAAGAACATGATGCCCCCTGCTTCAGGCTCCCAGGCCCCTGCACAGCCTCCTGTTGCCACAGGATGTGGAGACAGAAGGCAAATGGTTGATCTTCATAAAGTCCTCCCTTGGGCTCTTTCACAGACACCAGGAGCGAAGTGGGCACAGGGGTCCATCCAGAGGTAACAGAAAATTTCACACTTTCCTTATGGCCTGTGGATGAAACAGAAGAGTCTGAAACATTTTTCCAGTGCTCAGACTTAGAGTGCACAGTGGTCCGCATTGAATCTGGGGCCACAAAGGCACCTGGGACTTCGGAGACAAAAGAGCAGGCTGGCAAAAGCTTCAACTGGAAATCTGGTTTTGATTTGAAACTCTCCATGTATGGGGCCTCCTGGATGCCAGATACTGCGCTAATAGCTTTGCATATATTATATCTAATCATTCCAGCCACCTTCCAAGTTGGTTAATCCCCGCATTCTAGAACTGAAGAAGCAGAGGCTCCAGCTGTGATCTTCCTCTTCATGGTTCTTGGTTCTGGCTTAGTTCATTGAGCACAAGCAAAGGAATCCTAGTTTTGCAAAGCACAGAACTGGAAGGGATGTTAGAAGTCATGGTCTACCTTCTGAGGATAATGATGAAAAAATAAATCCAAAGCCAGAAACATAAATTAATTTGCTCAGACACACACAGCAGTGTGGATGCCTCTCTGGAATTGCAGTGCGGACCCATCCTTTCTTCTCCATTTAGCAGCAGGGGAATACAGAGATGAAATCACCGCATGGGATGAATGGAACAGATGTCAAGGCCTACTTCGCTCTGTTCCTAACCAATGATCACTGTAGACATGGCAGTTTTCAAAGGGCTTTTCAATTGATCACCTCAATGTCTCTTAAAAATGAGGGAAAGGGAAGTTATGCAGTTCTGGAAGAAAAAGTAACTTGCCAATGATGAGCATAGACATCTATGTCTAAAAGGGTTTAAGCAATTCAGAAGAAAGGTGCAGTGGGAAGTAAACCGCTTTGGTATTTTCTTCTTTTCACTGTCCTGTGATCTTATGTGCACACACGGTTAAATATTCCCTCAGCATCGTAATGTGTTTGCTTCTCTTGCTTCTTGATTTTCTCAAAATTTCTTGGAGTTCCAGTGGAAAGCTCCTCTAGAAAAGTCCCTGTCTTATCTCACAAAGTCTCTAGGGAGTGTGTAGTCTATGTTTACTGCCATAAACACCACTCTTTTTGAGCCGCACACAGGATTGCCCAGACTCTAGCATCTTGGAATCAAGAAGGGGTTCTGAGTGCTGGGGTCTGATGTTGCACAAGGTACAGGATATTTAAAAAGCAGTAGGGCTGAAAGAGATCAATTTCAAACTCTTGTTTCCTGAATCAAATCATACCTGTTCTTCATTTGACCAATGACCTTCAGAAATTATCAGACAGTAAACCTGCTGGTAGAATGATGGAGCCATCTGCCAGGACACAAAATAAATAGTTTAGCTGTTTGCTTCTACCTTTTACTTGGAATGTTCTTTATGATCCAGTTTTATTTATCTGTTAAGTGAATAAAATAATGGGGGAACCCATGTTTTTAAATTGAATGAAATACAAAATTTACACACATTACAGGGATCTCTCCAAGCTGGTCTTAGTTATTCTCTCTATATGTCAGCCACTTTATGGCTTGCTGGGCCATGAATATGTCATGATATTGCCCACTTAAAATTACATTAACTTTTTCAATTTGCTATCAGTGCTTTACACTCTTATAAAAAAAGGTTGGAAACTTTGAAGTTAAATCTTCACATGCAGTTTCCCACTTACACTCAAAACCCCACTATAAGGTAAATGGGAAAGGGATCTTTATTCCCATTTTGCAGGTGAGGGAATGTAGGCAAATGCAGGTGAAGTTACCAGTCCATGGTGACATTAGTGTCTTAGACACAGGGAATAATGGGTCTCCTGAATTCCAGTCCAAAATTCTTTCCTCTGTATTTTATAGGATAAGTGCCCAAACTCTCCCAGATTTGGGATCTATGTTTGGCCACTAATACTTTCTCTCAAGATGAAAAACAGAACAAAAACAATAATACCTGGCTGTTGCTTGCCACACCAAGGTAAGAACCAGATACCTCAAGTGTACCCCCCCTCCCTGCCTTCATTCATTCTGTTCCTTCTACTGGGAATGCCCTTTCCTTCTGTCTCCCAATAACCTACTCCTCCTAATTTTGTTTAAGGCCAATTCAAATCATACATACTCTGCACACATTCTCCAATTAATTTCCTTTTCTATATCTCTGCAGTGCCTTGCAGACCTTTGGTACAGCATGCTAGTGGGCACTATGTCATAGTCAAGTGTTTCTCAGGAAATCACAGAAGAAAGAGAACTCGATGACCAACTAGATGGAAAGCTTTTTGAAATCTAGCATCAGGTCTTTGGTTTTACATATTTATCACTTAATTCAGTGCCTGGAATATAGCAGTTGTAAAGGGGCTGAAAATTAGGCTAGTCCTAAAAAGAAACAAGTTGATAGGAAAAGAGTAATGAGTAAAACTGGAAACCAGGATCCCAGCCTTCAGATTTCCAAGTGGACTATGGATAACTTCCCCCAGTTCTGTATATCTATACTAATAATAGAGGCATATGCAAATTTTCTGGGACACTGTCATAATAACAGTAACGACCGAACATCAGGCTGAGTGGCTGATTAGGGCGACCAGGCCGGCAGAGAGGTTAGTGAGGGATGACCAAATGACTGAACAAGCAGGCTGTGTGGGGTGACCAGGCTGGCAGGGGGAAGTTAGAGGCAACCAGGCCATAAGGGGGGAAGTTGGGGGCAACCAGGCCAGAAGTGGGGGTCAGTTAGGGACAATCAGGCAGGCAGGCAGGTGAGCAATTAGGAGCCAGCAGTCCCAGATTGTGAGAGAGATGTCTGACTATTGGTTTTAGGTCTGATCCCTGAGGATTGGGCCTAAACTGGCAGTTGGACATCCCGTGAGGGGTCCCAAATTAAAGAAAATGCAGGCTGGGCTGAGGGGACATCCCCATGCATGAATTTTGTGCACTGGGCCTCTAGTCTAATCATAAATGCTTCTGAGGCTGAGGGACTCTCAGAATTCCTTTTGAGATAGGTCTACCAGAAGTTCCTATTCTGAGTGAGCATGACCTCCCGTAAGTAATGTCTTGAGAGCGGAATGCTGGTGTCTCACCTACTTAGCCCAGAGCTTTCCTTCTATGTGTCAAAAACAACTTTAGATGGAAAAAATGAATTGACTGGGGGGTTGGAAATCCATAAGTTCCAGAATAACATCAGTTTGGTAATGATTTATCTTATTTCATTGTTAATTTTGCAATTAAGCAAGAGTACTTTATATGCCTGAATGACCCATGGATTGTATCTTAATCAAATTAATGTGTCTATAACATAAAATGGATTCAGTGTGCAACTATTAGAATGATGAATGATGCAAAGCCCAAGTTTTCTGTCTCCTTTCTCTCTCCTCTCCCCACAAAACCCTCCAACACGAAAGGTCAACTGCCTGAAAGCCTGTTGTTTTGATAACTGCCATGAGATTCTATTGGTTAGAAATGTGAGAAGGCTGGCTACTTCCCCTCAACCCACTTCAAACCAACTGTATGCAAGTGTGTGTGCAAGTTTGGATGAAAAAAAAATGTGGTTAATTCTTCTTGTTGTGCACTTCCTGCCACTGACATTTGTTGCTGCTGCTGTGTAATGAGGTTGAGGCTGAATAGGAGACTGGGGTGCAGATGACCTATATATTTATTCCTCAATTATGACTACCTTCCTCAACTACTATTCTCAGAAAACCTGGAAAGTAGAAGAAGGTCATCAGGGAAACTAGCTAGACTTTGCTTTTCCCTGAAGCAAACCCCTAGGACTGTAGGGCATCTTAGTGGTTAAGAAAAATTTTAAAGTATGATTCTGCTTAATAAAAGAACATGCATTTTTATATTACAAATCAGAAATAATTTTTGTTTGTTTGTTTTAAAAAAGTCTTGTTTGAATCAAAGATTAGGACTTAAGTTTTTCTGGACTCTATTAATCAACTTCTATAGAGACTTCAGCAACAGTTTTTAAAGTTATTCAATCAATTTTTTTCACAATGAGTGGGGTAAATTTTGAAAAAGTTAATCAGAGCACAAGTCTTCCCTATGTAAAACTCTTCAATGACTTCCCATTGCACTTAGCACTTAGAATAAAGCTTAAAGTTCTTGCCATGGTTTAGAAGACCCTACATAATAATGCCCCTTGCCTATGCCTCTAGCCTTCTCTTTACCCTGACCTCCTTGCTACATTGGCTGCTTGCTTTCCAGCCTTGGGGCCTTTACACAGGTTGTTCCTGCTGCCTGATTGTCCCTCTACTTCTTTCCTGGCAGACAGCATAATATTACCTCTTTTAGACAGGACTTCCCCCACCCCTTGATATAAATTATTCCACTTATTCTGCTATATTTCCTCATACTTCCCTATGATTTGCCTCTCATTGTTGTATCACAAGTTGTAATTTTATATTTTTATGTACAAATAATTTTTATTTAATGTCCATTTACTCAGTAGCCTGTAAGCTTTACATCTGCTTTGTTTGCCACTATATCTAGTTGGCATATAGTGGAGCCTAATTAATAATCATTGAGTGGATAATCTATTAACTTTCTTAATACTTGAAATTCTTTAACCACAAAATGGCAATAGTCATCTATATTCATTTTTATAATTGTTTTACAGTGAACTTTCAGATGTGAGGATACTGGTTGGACATGGAAGGAATCTAAAACCGAGGGTTTTAATTTTTGTTTTTTCATTTGGCTCATGTAGTAGGGATTAGTTATAGCGCTTATTTTTCAACCATACCACACAAGAGTAGCCACACCATTGCCTCCTCTCCTTCAGTCACTGTCCCTGCCTTTAACCAGCCAGATAAATCAGAGGCAAGAAGTTAAGTCAACAGTTCAAGACTCACTTCTCACTTCTCACCCTTTGCCCTTTCTTTGTTGTTGTTATTGTTTTGTTCTGTTGTTGTTGCTGTTGTTTTTTTATCATGTATCCGTTCTATAGGAGTTTCTAGTTTTATGAATAACCTCAGAGACCTTTAAAAGAGATGTTCAAAAGCTGTTGAAGACACTAAGTGCAAAATGCCACTGTTCCCCAAATCTTTTCTCAGAGAGCTCTATGTCCAGCCCCTCTGCTTTCCACTGGGCCTCCCTTTCCCTTCATCCCTCCTGGTCTGAGATGCCAGATTCTGGAGTGTCTCCAGTGTGTCCCCACAGAACCTATGGCTATGATTTCTTTCTAACCCCAAATTTCCTCCAGGGGTGGAACAGGAATTGAGAGAAGGTAAGAATAAAAGGAATCAAAAGGAGCTACGTATCTTCAGGAAATCTAGTGAATAGCTCTGAACTTCAATTTATCTATAAAATGTGGTTTTAAAATATCAACCTTTCAGGACATTTAAAACTAAATTGAGTTGCATGTTTAACAGCATTTTTTACAATGTCTGATACTCTATGCTCAATAAATGTCAACTGATCATTAGTCTATCACTTTCACTTCTTCCTGTTCTTTTTTGGCTACTCCAGAAACCATGGGATTCCTATAGCCCAGGCTGGTAGGACAGTTGGTTCACCTGGTTATTACAGTTGGTTCACCTGGTTATTAAAAGAGTGGGAAAGTGGGTTGAGTGTAGAAAATTAATTAGTTAGGAAAATAGACTTCACATTGAATTTTCCTACACAGCTCTGTATTTGTGTTAGATTTCAGCTTCTAAAATTCAATTATGTGGAATTCAATCTCCCCCACTCATTCATAACTACCAATCCAGTGAACAAAGCCAAGAAAATGGGCAACTTGGAAATATGCTTACAGAAAATCAAGGATCTACCTTGCCAATATGATGCCAATCTGGAAGACATGAGTAGGCTGGCAACATTTAGAAGGGGTTTCCAGCTGTTTCTCTCCCGTACTGTGTGCCTTCTAATAGAACTGGTTTTTGGCTCTGCTGTCTTTTATTCCCTATGTCTGCTCTACATAACTTTGCTAAGGTTCTCAGGCTGGGAGAGAGCTCCCAGATTTCTGTCAGACTCCTCTCCTGGGATTTCTACTCCTTGAAAGGTGCAAACTTATAATCAAAGAGTTGGCCAATTTGAGTTGGAAGATCTGAGTTCATGTGCCAGCTCTTCCATTCACAGTAGTGTGCCCACTGCCAGTCACTTTTCTTGTCTGTGCCAGGTAAATGAAGGAAAATGGCATCTACCTCACAGAGTTATTAGGAGAAATTGTGTAAGACATTGAAGAGTGCCTGGTACTTGGTCAACAATGAAAGCCAGTTGGCTCCCTATCTTGCTCTGGCTCCCCATACCACCAAGTCTTGTGTTGTCCAAGGAGCCTGGCAAATATCAGGGATTATGAAGAAGATAAAGGTGGAAATGGTCTCAGGGACTTTAAGAGGAAGGTAAGGAGCTCTCTTTATCAGGTTGATTTTGTACATGGAGGAATTTTATCTTTAGAACGTGAACCAAAGTTTGATTGTGCAGGGTTGGGGCCTAGAAATAAAATTAAAATTCTAGACAACTTTTCTAGTCTAGATTTATGGTGCTTTTTCAAAATGCACCTGAAATTTCAGAGGAAGAATTCCATTTCAAATACACACACACACACACACACACACACACATTGCCTTTTGCTAAAGGTGGTCTTTTCAGCAAAGGAATGGGAGCATTAAGGTTTATCAGTTAGAAGATTCATGTCATGTTCATATTAGAGCGAATAAGAGAAATGCCCAGTCTATTGCTGTTGACTTTCAACAGCATTGACAGAACATTAAATAAATAATATCAATAAATAGAGCAAGTGCTCTCAGAGAGGTAGCACATGGTGCCCTGAGAATACATAGCAGGTGCACTTAGCCTAGTTTTGGTGGTGGGGTCGTGTGGGTGGGAGAGGTGTAGTCAGGGAAGGCTTCCTGGAGGAGTGGCACTTAAATTGAGATCTGAAGTTGAGTAGAGGAACTCCACATACAGAGAGTCAGAAGAGTTCCAGGTATATGCAAAGGCCCCACGGGAAGGAGTATTAAGCAAGGTAGAAGACTGAAGGAAGTTTGGGTAGGATGAAGTAGAAGGTAGGAGATGGGGCTTAGTGAGAGAAGGAGGCAGGATCAGCTCATGAACATTCTGGTAAGTCAAGAATGTGCTTTGCTTAAAGATCATAACCAGCAATGCTGGCAGGAAGGTGGGGAATTTGTAGACTCATGTCAAGCAAGAGCTGAAGGTGGCCTGGACTCAGGCAATGATGATGGGAAAAGGAGAGACAAGAAGGGACCAAGAGATGGACTTGATAATGGGTTGCATATGGGGAGCTCGAGGAGAGAGGAGGTATTAAAGATGATATCTAGGAATTCAGCTCTGGGTGAGATTCAGTGAGAAGGTAATTCAGAGCAAGTGGCAGGTATTGGCAAAGAAGAGTTGAGTTTCATGTGTGAGTTAGGTTGGGGAATTTAGTTTGTAGACAAGAGCTAAGACAGAGATCAAGATTTGGGGTTATCTGTATGTAGATCATTGTTTCTCAAATTATATTCTAGGTACCATCTGCATCAGACATATCTGCTGCATTGGATGAACAGAGAACCTGGGATAACTGCTAGAGAGTTAATTACAGAGCTAAGCAAAAGTAAACTTACAGTTGTGAGCACATGAAACAGTTTATTCTTGTATTGTTATTTATTAATTATTGTATTATTTTACATAAAAATAACTGTACACCTACTTTTGTCCACCCCTGTATTTTTCCAGTGAAATAAAAACAGAGAATGAAGATTTGACCATTCTTTTCAAATAAGTGGCACTTGAAGTAATGGTGTCCGAATAATCCTGGTGTTGGGGTGATGGCAAAACTTCTGAAGAAGTGGGAAGGGATTCTTTTGTTTTTTCCTTTTCTCTCCTCTTCTTACCATCCATTCCCCACTCCTTTGGCCCCAGCATACACTAATTTTTTTTGGAGGGGGGGTGAGGAAGGAGAAATGGTACAAATGAGGCCCAGCCCCCACTTTTTTCTTTCTTTTCTTCTTCTTTTTTAGTCTAATTCGGGACACAAAAAAACTTTCATCAAGAGAACAGATGTCATCTGCTTTGTCTTTTGTGGTGGTTTTATTTTATTGTATTTTTAAAAAATTCTCCTGCAGATGAGGCTCATTTAAACATAATGACAAGGCAACAAAAGAGCTCGCACAGAGGCGCTTCACATTGGCCTGGACTCGGGAGGGAGGCCAAACAAGGAGCTGTCCTGTCCATTTGGCTCCCCCCTGGAGGGCCCCAGCAGCTGCATTTCAGATGCAAGTGGGAGATGAGGGTGGAGGACTAGGGAGGGGAGTGGAAATGCCCAGGAAGCTGACGTGCAGGTGTTGAGGATTCCAGACATCGCTGCCACCACAGGCACTGAAAAACACAGTGCTCAGAGATAGAGTGGGCTTGAGAGCGCTTGCGCAGAGGGCTTAAGTGGCCCCGCAGCTGCACCGGACAATCCTTTTCATAGCCATCAATAGGCCCTGTATTGAAAATATGAGAGCCAGCAAATGGCGCATTCAGGGAAAGGAAACGCTTTGGAATTGGAACAAACACCAGGCTAAAGGGGCTTCCCCGTGGCTGCTCTCATTATTTCAATCCACATACATGCATAACACAAATATTCGATACATAACATCAGCATTTTGAAGCTGGAAGGAATCCATGAATTGTCAAATCCATCCCTTCCATTCTATAGATGAGAAAATGTGTGCAGGGGGCTTCATGATTTGCCCTAGGTCCCACAGTAGGTGAGTGGGACAATTAGAACACAGCACAGAGGCAGCGACATCTATTGAGCCTTCTCTGTGCTAGAAATTTCAATATTTGGTGGGCAAAGTTTCATTTAATTTTATAACAGACCTAGGAGAGAGTTTTTATTATTTCCATGTTTAATATGGGGAAATTACAGCTTCAGTGAATACAAAACTTGTCCCAGTAAAAAAAACTATTAAGTCATAGTCAGGATTTGAATCTATGAATACATGTCTTATTCTAAAACTCATGCTTTCTTTCTTTCCCCCACTACACTTTATTTTTTTTTATTTTTTACTTTTCTGTTTTGTTTTGTTGGTTTTTTTGTTTTTTTTTATTATATGTATATTTTTTATTACATAAAGTATTACAAAGATTAGTACATTCCCATTACACTTTATTCTTGACTCCTGGGCAAGTATTTTTTCTCCTAAACATACAGACACACACATATACATGTCTGCACATATGCAAATATTGTTTTTTCCCATATACTATGTAAAATGCATAAATATCTAATCTAATAAAAAGAGTAATATGCAAATTAACCATCACTCTGAGGCACATAAGCTACGCCCACCAGCCAAGCCATGCCCACCAGCCAATCAGAGCAGCTGTATGCAAATTAACATAGTCAAGATGGTGGCTAGCAGCCACAGAGCTAGAGCAAACAGGAGGCTTCCGTTGCACCAGTGATGGAGTTGAAACTGCCTGCCTAGGCCAGCCAGGCCTCTGCTCAAGGCAACAATGTTTCAATTATAGAAGCCATGGAGCTAAAGCAAACAGAAGGCTTCGTTGCCTGACTAGGCCTCTGCTAAAAGCAACATAGTTTCAATTATAGAAGACAAATAAACCTCAGAAACCTGATTCCAGCCAGCCTCACTGGGACATTGGGTCAATGGGAGCTGTGGGCAGCCTGAAAACGGCCCTCAATCCCTCACCCAGGCTGGCCACACCCCCATGGCATAAGGGTACCCCCTGGGGGGCTTGGCCAGCCTGCAAACAGCCATCAGCCCCTCACCCAGGCTGTCCAGGCATGCTAGCAGGTGGACATCCCCCAAAGTGTCCCAGACTGTGAGAGGGCACAGGCCGAACTGAAGGACCCCTCCGAGTGCACAAATTTTTGTGTACCAGACCTCTAGTACGTATATATTAGAACTTCAAACATGAAACATTTTACTTCATACATATGAATATTAAGTTACAGTGTTTTTAAATTTAGCTGTGCAATAGTGTTGCTTAAGGTTGATGACAATTTCTTGCACTATGTCTGGCCCATAGTATGCACTCAATACATATATGGATTTGAATCATTCTTTTATATATGAAAACATATTTGAAAATATATTCTTTTTTCCTTAGAGACAGAATCTAGCATCTACCAATTCTCCCAACTACGAATCTTACATGTTTGCTTTGTGTTTGTGTTTACGAGGCACATTCACATGCATTATTAGCTCATTACATCTTGGTAATCCCTATGTAAGTAGGACCACTGGTTCCATTTAGTAGATGAAAAAAACTGAGGCTCAGGGAGATCAAATAAATTTACCAGAGAGAACTGGAAGGTGAATTCAGGTCTGCCCATGCTAGTACACTGGCAGGAGCTGTTCAGTGAGGGGCAGGATGATGATGGAGGTCAGAGGCGCACCTGCCTTCCCTGCTCAAAGACGTTGTGGTCCGCTGCGTAAATCTCCAGATTTGCAGACAGACGACTCAACACTCTGTGGGTGTGTGAGTATGTGGGTGGTACTGGGAGGTACGGGGATCATGAAGACAGTAACATGGGGGATGTGAGATTGTGTGGGTGGCTTCCTTTGCACAGATGTGTCACCCTCTGTGCCTGCCAGAGGACTGTGACAATGCCTGTGAGAGTGCTCACAAATAAATACCAATGTGGGTGGGCAATATCCATGACTGTGCTGGGACATGGCCAGAATTCTTACTTGCCATGGTATGGGTCCTGGGTTTCTGGACCCTTATGTAGAACAGTCTTTGAACAGTTCTGATAATAGTTAATCAGAACTATTGAGACCAGCCATTTTGCAGTGTGGATGAACCCACCATCCAACTCCTTCCTTGGAAGAAATAACTCAGCAATAGCTCCTTCTAATGAGTGGGCTAGGAGTGTGAGCTGTATATTGGAAGGATATATATATATATATATATATATATATATATATATATATATATATAGTATCTGAGGCTGGTAGAGTTGTAAGGTACTTGGATCAGATACTTATTTATGGATGAAAACAATGAGGATCGGGGACAAAAGTGGTTATTTAGTACTTCATGTTTCTTTTAAAAAATATATTATATTGATTTTTTACAGAGAGGAAGGGAGAGGAATAGTTAGAAACAAAAATCAGCTGCCTCCTGCACATCCCTACTGGGTATATGCCCACAACCAAGGTACATGCCCTTGACCAGAATCGAACCTGGTACCCTTGAGTCCACAGGCCGACGCTCTATCCACTGAGCCAAACCAGTCAGGGCCATGTTTGTTTTTGACATTTTTTTTATTCAAAAAGTATTTGCTGAGTAGGTATTCTATTGAAGGACTTGCCTTCAAAAGCCTCCCAGTCCAGTGAAGAGAGACAGCTATAAACAAGAAGACACAATGCCAATGGTTGCTTAATAAGAGAGACCATGTTTCAAGAAAACTCAGAGAAGGAGCTACTAACTAATTTCTGGGTGTCTGAGAAGACCACACATCAGAGATGATAACTGAACTAAATCTGGGAAAATGAACACTTTTTTCCAAAGGCAGGGAAGTACTTACCTGCTTGATGTCCATAGACCCAGAGGTGGAAAGAGTGAGGGCTGGCTGGAATCTAGGGTGTGTCTCTGTACATAGGAATTTGTGGGGCAGGCTTAGCAGGTGAAAACAGAAGGTAAGTGGGCCCTGAATAATAAAGGGGTCTGGACTATTTCCTGGAGGAACTGGGAAAGCATTGAAATATGTTAAGCAGGGTAATAAAAAGATTTAGAAATGAGGTTTGAACATATCATTCTGCAGTCTGAAAAATGGCCTGGAGAGAGACTAGAGACAAGACCAGTTAGAAGATGCCCAAAATTCATAGTAAATGATAATAAGGCCTGGCCAGTCAGCTACAGAGAGGAATTAGAGAAGGAATTCAATGTGAGAAATTAAGGAACTGGAACTGACATGGATAACGGAGTGATGGGGACTCCAGGTGAAGCAGGGGCCCAAATGTGTCAGGTCTTAGGTTGAGTGATTGGGTAGATGGTAGTGAAGTCCATCAAAACAACTGAGGGAGATAGGTGGGGAGGGCATTATGTGTTCACTTTTGAACTTGTTGCATGTGCAATGTTTGGGGATATAAAAGTGGTGGTGTGGGTTGATCAGACAGTCTGGAGCCCAGGAGAGAGGCCAAGGTTGGAAATCAGGTGGCTATAAGGATTAGAACCCATGCACACTGATTTGGGTAATGTGGAATACTTTCTAAAACAAGTTCATCCAAAGTGATATTCAAATATGTTTCAGTAGTTGGGCTGAAAGCCTGTGGAAGGCAAAAGGATGACCAACAATTACTTTGAAAGGCCACCCTCGCCTGGCAGGAAGTTCATCACGAAGCAAGATGGAGAAAGTCCTGGGGAAGCCCTCAGGCCCCTGCTGGTCTGTACCATGTCAGGGCTAGGAACTCACCAGGGCTAAATCAATTTATCTTGCAGCCATTCTTCATCAGTTATAGTGTTCACTCATTTCCTCCCCAGCCTCCATGCCTTTCCCACCACCACCTCTTCACCTTAGTCATTGAGCTGAGTCATCTTTTGAGCCTATTTCTGCACCTCCCTTTCATCAAAATGGAAAGGTTTTGGGCAGGAGGCACTGGGCATAGGTATTGCCATCTGCTGGCCAAATGGAAACAAAGGAAGGGTCCAAGACTTTGGGTTCCAATCCCTTTACCATTGTTTGCTTCCCAGGATGTGAAGGAGTGAGGTGAGCTAGTCTTTGTGACTCCTGGAAGGAAGAGAGAGAAAAGTAACTGAAATAGATGAAGCATCTCCAAAATGCCAGACAAATGCCAGATGTGTTGACATTCACTCCCCATCAGAATGGCCTTAGAGCAATGGCATTATTGTCAGATGGGGAACATGAGTCAATTTACCCAGGGTCACATAGCAGATATGTATGAATTATTTCAAAGCTCACACTATTTCCACTACATTGCTTGCATTCTTACATAATTTCTGGGGGAGGATGGCATTCAGTCAACTCATGATTGAGTAACCTGCTATATGCAAAACACTGTGCCAGAAGTAGTTAATAAAGGCATCCTGCTCTGAAGAGGCTCAACATCTTGTGTTGGAAATCCTTGATCCTTTGATTCATCCACTCAATATAATCTGAGCACCGCCTGTTAGCTGAGCCCACCCAGGGACTATGGAGACAGATGACCAAAGGTCTCAGGCCTAGCATGTGGTCACACTGACCACAGGATATAGGGATAATGCAGAGGAAGAAGATATTTCATGTTCTGTAAAGAGTTTAAGGGAAGTTTTGTAGAGTCACTTTTAAACTGACATTGAAGGTTGAGACTGTCATAGACAAAAAATCCGGGGAAGGGAAGCCAGGGCTGTAGGATCTGTAAGCACAATGCATTGAAAAAGTATAATAAATGTCAAGGGAGAGTAGCAAAAGTTGGCAGATGGATGGGCAGCGTTTGGGAGGTGGAAACAAACTTTTAAAGACCAACTAACAAGAAATTTGAGCCTGTGTGTATTCTTCTGTTGACCAATCAGCTCATTATTGCATTTACTCCCTTTATTGCTTCCTTTGTACCAAATGCTGGGCTCAGGGTTGGGGGTACAATGGATAGTATAAAGCAGAGACAGTTCCTGTCACCAAGGAGGATAGAGACTCATATCCGATGGTCACAATTCAATAGATGTTTGCAAATGTGTTAAAAAGAAGAAATTGGTGTGAGAGACCATGGAATAAGAAGACATGTTATGGGGGTGAGGGTGGCAAGGAAGGGCTTTTTTGAAGAAATAGTACTTAAGCTGAATCTGAAAAAAATGAATAGGAGTAATTGGACAATGCACGTGCGCACATGTGTGTATGTGTGTGTATGAGTGTGTATGTGTTGAGTGAGTGGTAGAGATGGGGGCAAGAAATGCTGTCCAAGAAGGACGGCATTGACAAAGAGGAGCCAGATGACATATCAGGCATTCTAGCAAAATCACAATGCAGGATGGTCTGGAAAACTGGTGGCACCTCATTGGGGTTACTGTAGTCACACTCTTGTGGGCATCCTGGGAAACAGCAGCTGAGTCTTGTATCTTCAGAATTTCCACTCCTGGGTTTTGCTCTGTAGTAACAGGAACTTCATGTCTCAGCATCTTTATCTGTAGAGTGGAATAGAACACACTTATCTACCTTTCAGAATACTACTACTACTAGGAAATGACAAAATACAAGTTGTTTATAGACATTCATTCAAGGATGAACACTTTGGAGTTGATGCAAAAAGTCAGAAAAGAGCTCCAGAGTGTTAATTAAATACACACATGCACACACAGCCCAGATCTTACTCCCATCAGCCTCTCATAGACAGGTATGGTTTTCACTTCCACGTCTACTCATCTCTAAATTAAGAGGAGGACTTTGCAGAGATGCACAGCACTGATACCACCACTGTGCTTTTTTGGGATGCTCCTGAAAATGGAAAACTGTTTTCATTTTCCTTAATTTCTAGCACTTTTTTTTTCTCCGGGGCTTCAAAGGGACTTCAGTTTGGAGCTAGAGCACTTAAGACACAAGAATTTGTGTCTGAGATGGGAGTAGTATCCATATTTCCATAGCACCAAACTGCCACATTTTAAGAGCTGAAGCCCTGGAAGAATTTTCCAGTTTGTTATATAAGAGCCTAAGGATGCTTAGACTCCAACCTTCAGAGATAAATTAGACAATGTGTGTATGTTATTCAATAAGTTCCCATTCCTGAGAGCTTGAAGGGCAGTGACAGTCCTCAGAATGCCAGAGGGCCTTGGCCTCCAGCCTCTGTCCTGCCACATATTGAAAACAGTTACTTACCCAAGCTGAGGCCTTGTTTTTCCCATCTTCAAAACAAGGTGGTAAGTCCAGGAGTTCTAAGTCTTTTTAGGGGGAGGGGGGAGACAAAGGGGGTGAGAGGACTTGAATTCCTCAAAGAAAGACACTGCATAGTATTTAACCTGGTTTTATATCACTGATTATCTATGTTTGTTGTTTGAAAGGTACCTCTCTTTTTTGTGATGCTGTCTGATCCCCTAAACCCAAGCTGCAAATAGGTTTTCTCCAAAACACCTTTAATACCCTCATGGTATGGATGGCTTCCACATAATTTCAAGATTTTCTGTTGAGGGCCCAGTGAGTCTGTAGTGATGCCAAAATGAGTTTGATTTATAATGCAGGCAGTGCGGTGATCGATCAGGGTAAGCCAAGGGAAAGGTGATGGATGGCATGATTAGGAACAGGTGGGGTATGGATGCACACATTGGTTTGATCCAAACAATCAGAATTAAAGCTTTCCCCTTCACCCTATCATACTATGCTCTCCTTCCTGGTTCCTAACTGAGAATGAACTTCTCTGAAAGTTAACAGTTTGCATGTTAAACTTGATAATTTAAAAAAACATATTTAGAATTATGTATGTGCCTACACACACATATATACACACACACACCCCTAAATTCATATCCTATTATTTGATTTCTATATATCTTTGATTCCTGGGGAAGGTGCAGACCAGAAAAAGAAAGTGGCAGAAGCCATAATATTATAAGAAAGCCCATTATTCTGGAGTTTTATTATCTCCCCTATACCAAGTACTTATAGAAAATAAGAAAGTAGACTTTGTTCTCTCAACTTGATCAGGACAACCCCAAACTCATATTTGTCTTTGGATGCTCATGATAATCGATTGAGGTGCCTAAGCCCGGGAGGCTTAGAAGTTTACCCAGCTAGCATGTTTCAACACTAGAACTCAACTGCTGCCTTAAAAAAAAAAGTTATGTATAATTGCATAGCTCTCTTATTATGCACATATTAATCTGATTGTGTATATGAGGATACAGGCTCCATAGCTAATCTCAAAGTATCCTCTGGTTTGTGATTTGATCTGGCTCTACGGAGGACGTGGACAGGTTCCCATCACATGGTGGTGCTTCTTTTTGCTCCATTATGAGGGTCACCACTCTGGTGAGACAGTTTTAGTCACAGCTTGCATGTCTGTCATTCTTTGTCCTTTTGAAAACCCATTTCATGGTCCAGTAGAGCAGAGTTTCAACCAATAGCACTTTGACTTGGTGGCTTCAAAGTGTGTTGCCACTCTCGTGCCCTTTTCAGGCTGGGTTGGGGCAGTAATGCTTAACAGTCTGAAAGCTAAATTAGAAACAACAAAAACACAACAGTCAGGTTTGGCCCAATGCACTAACCACTCCCCAGCCTCATGCTGAGTGGAATAGGTGGAAGGGAATTGATAGGTTTGCAATTTTTCTATGGAATTCCTACCTTGTTCTTCTACAGCCAGACAAGGCAAGAAAAACCAGTTAGCCATGGGCAAAAATAATAACATATGATTAAAAACTTGTGATTTGTAGGCCATCTTTCAAAACTCAATGCTAACAGGCTGGAAATATACTAAAATAATTAATTCTAAAATTATCCCCAAAGATAAACCTTTCCCCCAAAGGTTTATGTTGGCTTAATGTCTAAAGTGTGTGCTATTTGAGTTTTTCCTCCAACATTAATGAAATTATACATCTGATTCCAACCTCCAGAGTGCAGTGTCCTCAGAAATACAGTATACTAACTTGTGTCTGTCCCATTTCCAAGTTATCCCTTGCATGAGTGCCCCGCTGTGACAAGGCAGTGGACTTTCAGAGTTCAGTACCCGTAGATGCTCCAACCAGAGCAGCATGGTTTGTGGTTCACCTCAGGACAATGCAAATTGAGCTATGCATTTACTGTAATTCTAATCAGATGACTCTAAAATTGGAAGAACACCAGTGGCATTCTGTCTTTGGAGTCTTCTCCATTAAGCAACTGAATAAGGGCCAGGGACATTTGCTTGTCCCAAATGCAGGTCCTGATAGAGACTTTGAGATCTGGATTCTATGTTCTCTTCTGTAATAAGGTCAAGTTCTTTCTTCTCGGCAAGATTCTAAATTAGTCTGGAATGGGCAATCATTTCTCCTCTGTTCTCAGTAAATTCTGGCCAACTGCTCTTCTAAGAGTGAAGAACAAATGAAAAGAACAAAGTAGGAGTTCGTGTATATGTGTGTGGAAGGTGTCTGTTAATATGCTTGACAATAGTTACTGAATATTTTAGGTAAACATTTCCAAGTCTAGATCATAATCCTGTGTGGTATTGGTTCTCTAAAATAATAAGAACAATAATCCAAATTTCTTAATCTCTCTGTTTACCTCAATTAGAGACAGGAAAAAAAACATTAAAGACAGATATTTTGAGAAACCAGTTTGTGGTAGGAACTTTGCAAAGTATTGTGTGGCTTTCGGAAATGTAGAAATGAATCAGACCTAGGTCTTGACCTTGAAGGACTCATAATTTAGAAAGAAAGGTAAATCAGGCTCTTAAAAATCATAACCTAATCTAGAAAGTGCAGAGCCTATGACATTGGGATTTTGAGGAAGGAAAGATCATTCTTTGGTGGGAAGATCTGGCCTGGCTTCCTGAGGAGGTGAATTTTGAACCAAACTTCAAAGAATGGGAGGGGTTTTCAGAGAAAATCCAGGGAAAGAGATCATTGCAGGAGAAAAGGTGAGAGGGGAAGTGTCAGGGTGAGTATTGTCTTCAGGAATCTAGCATAAGGACTTTACTACCAGGGTCAAGAATCTGGGTCATATTTTTTGCATCAGTGTTTCTCAAAGTTTATGTGCAGATTCCTGGGGATCTTATTATAATACAATTCCTGATGCAATAAGTTTGAAGTGAGGGCCTGAAATTCTGCATTTCTAATAAACTCCCAGGTGTTGCTGATACTGCTGGTCTGTGGACCACTTTGAGCAACAGGAACTCACTGAGGATTTTATTTCATTTTTTATTTTTTGTTAATCCTCACCCACAGATATTTTCCCATTGATCTTTAGACAGAGTGGAAGACAGGGAGGGAGAGAGAGGAGAGGGAGAGAGAGAGGGAGAGGGAGAGGACGAGAG